>JAPVLO010001358.1:0-102039 GCA_027257055.1 Cephalopachus bancanus | reverse complement strand
CCTGCTGGGCTCCAGTGATCCTTCCACCTCAGCCTTCCAAGTAGCTGGAACTACAGGCGCGTGCTACCACACCCGCTAATTTTTGATTTATTGTAGAGATGAGGTGTTGCCAAGTTGCCCAGGCGGGTCTCGAACCCGTGGGCTCAGGCAATCCACTTACCTCAGCCTCCCAAAGGCGCGGGATTACAGGCTGAGCCACCAAGCCCGGCTTATAATATTTAATGGAAGAGGTGAGAGAGCAGAAATCCTTATCTTTTTCTTGATCTTAGGGAGAAAGCGTTCAGTCTTTGTCCATTAAGTATTGTGTTACCTGTGGGGTTTTCATTGATTTCCTTTTATCAGTTTGTGGAAGCTCTCTTCTATTCCCAGTGTGTTTTGTGTTTTAATCACAAAAGGATGTTGGCATTCATGAAATGCTTTTATTGTGGTAATTGTGTGGGTTTTGCCATTTATCTTATTTTATTTTTTATTTTTTCTTTAAATTTTCCTATTATCTTTTAGTGGAATTAATTGCATTGGTGCAAAGCATGCATTTGAATCATGACTGTACTTAGCCATTGAAACCACGAATCTAGCTAGTGGTTACTATATTCATTATATAATGAAAAATGCTGAGCAATAATCCTGTTACCTAAAAAATTGCCAAGGATAAGTTTGTCAGGGCTCTCAGACAAATGTATCTTTGGGTTTTCTTTTTTTGGGGGGGTTCCTCCTCATACAAAGCAGGTTGCTGCCACAAAGCAGACAATACAAGAAATTTTAAAATATTGTTGGAGGTTTTTAATCGAATCTTCCCTTTCTTTTCCTTTCTTTAGGACAATGGTGTTAGCTGTCCACTATCCATTAGTACATGATTCTAACATACTTGCCAATCCCTTTGGTTAAAAATTGGCCAAATATCAAAGAGGTAGTAATTTGGGGGACAGCCCTTAGTCTTCTCCAAAGCATGTCAGCCCTTCTGAATCCTTTTGGGTAAAAACTTGGCAAAGATCAAAGATAATTCATGAAGGGTTTCTGACACACAGTGGGATGTGCCTGTGGGGACTGTACATATGCTAACAATCTAAGCATGCTCTCGTTTAGTTTCCCAATCTACAGAATAATGTTAAGTACAGTTTATAGGTGGTGTTAGGTTAAAATATATCCCAGCATGGCCTCAAAATGTTGGGTCAGACCCGCCAGGGTTATGGGTGTCTGTTGTGATCCAGTGCCATGTGAAAGATGCAAAGAATTGCACCGAAGTTTGGAAAATGTAGTTTATTTAGAAAGTAAATTAGAGAGAGAGAGATGAGATTCCCCTCTCCAAAGTAGGGGAGGGGGTCAAAGCCTTAGGAAACATGGTGGTGTCCATAGCTTTAAGAGCACGTGGCCACACCAGAGTTTAGTAAAGTAATGGCCTACCATTTATTTTATTAATATGGTGTATGACATTGATTGATTTTCTAATGTTTTACCACTCTTGGATTCCTAGGATAAATACCACTTGATCGTGGTGTGTAATACTTGTATATGTTGCTGAATTGGGTTTGCTAGTATTTTACTGAGGTTTGTCTGTGTTGCTAAGGGATATGAGTCTATGCTTTTCTTGTGATTTCTCTTCTTGGCTTTTGTTTTGGAGTTGGAAAGTGAAAAGCCAAGATGGTGTTGATATACCCAAAGAGCAGCATTTTAACACTGCCTAGTTCTGCAGTGTTCTCTTAACTTGGGTTCTCCTAGCTTGCCCTCTAATCAAAAACAGAACTATTTTTTCAGAAGTAGCTATTAATAATTGTTTTATAACCCCCAGCTTGTTTTGTAAGCAAGTTAAACTAATCAGCCCTTTATGACATAGATCCCATCAACATGGCAACAGTTATGTAACTAGCCCACCCATCCACCTGCTGCCCATCACCTGACATTAGTACCTGTGAGATCACCACTCAAACACCTGAACAACATAACCTCGCCAAAGGGAAAGTTTGAGATATTCAGCCTCAAACAGCAGCCACCCTTGTTTTGTTAAGCAGTGGCCAGGCTTATGCTTTCCTAAGCTTTGGCTCCCTCCCCTATCTCAGGAAGGCATATCTCCTCTCTAATTTACTTTCTAAATAAACTATGTTTTCCAATCTAATTTCTGTGCAATTCTTTGCATCTTTTGCACAGCATCGGGTTTGCAGACATCCCCGTCTGGTCTGACCTAACATTTTGGAGGCCCCAGTGAGATTCTGACCTAACAAAGTATTTCTTCCTCTTCTATTTTTTAGAAGGATTTATGAAGGATTGGTGTTAATTCTTCCTTCATTGTTTGGTAGAATTCAGCAGTAAAGTCATCTGGGCCTTGGTTTTATAAGTTGGAAGTTTTGAAAATAGTAATTCAATCTCTTTGCTGAACAGATCTATTATTAAGATTATCTCTTCAGTCAGTGTCGGTGTTTGTGATTTCATAAAAATCTGATCCTTTCATCTAAGTTATCTAATTTGTTGGCGTATAGTTGTTCATAGTATTTTCTTACATCTTTTTTATTTCTGTAGAATAGTGATGGTAGTGATGTCTCTTTTCATTTTGATTTTTTTTTTTGAGTTGGGGTCTCACTGTCGCCCAGGCTGGAGGGCAGTGGCACACTCCCGGCCACCGCAGCCTCAACCTGTTGGGCTCCAGCGATCCTTCCGCCTCAGCCTTCCAAGTAGCTGGAACTACAGGTGCGTGCTACCACGCCCGGCTAATTTTTGATTTATTGTAGAGACGAGGTCTCGCCAAGTTGCCCAGGTGGGTCTCGAACCCGCAGGCTCAGGCAATCTACTCACCTCAGCCTCTCAAAGGCGCGGGATTACAGGCTGAGACACTGAGCCCAGCTTCATTTTGATTTTAGTAATTTGAGTTTTCTCTCTTGGTTGGTCAGTCTAGTTAAAGGTTTGTGCATTTTGTTGTCTTTTCAAAGTACCCATTTTGGGTTTTTTCTTTTCTCTGTTGATTTTCTTTTCTCTATGTCATTTATTTCCACCCTAATATTTATTTTTATTTATTTATTTATTTATTTTTTAGTTGGAGTCTCACTCTGTCACCCAGACTGGAGTGACAGTCTTGACCTGCTGGGCTCTGGCGATCCTTCCGCCTCAGCCTTCCAAGCAGCCGGAACTACAGGCGCACGCTACCATGCCCAGCTAATTTTTGATTTATTGTAGAGGTGAGGTCTTGCCAAGTTGCTCAGGAGAGTCTCGAACCCGCGGGCTCAGGCAATCCACTCACCTCAGCCTCCCAAAGGTGCGGGATCACAGGCTGAGCCACCGAGCCCGGCTCTCACCCTAATCTTTATTATGTCCTTTCTTCTACTTTCTTTAGGTTTAGTTTGCTTTTCTTTTTCTAATTTCTTGAGTTGGAAGTCTAGGTTATTGATTTAAGATGTTTCTTTAACTGAGGCAGTTACAACTGTAAATTTTCCTATAAGCACTTGTTAGCTGCATTCCATAAGTTTGGTAATTAGTATTTTCTTTTTCATTCATCGCAGTCATTCCTAATATCCTTGGTGATTTCTTCTTTGAACCAATGTTTATTTAAGAGTGTTGTTTAGCTTCTGCGTATTTGTGAATTTCCCTAATTTCCTTTCTTTGCTGGTTTTAAATTTCATTTCATTGTGTTGGAGCATATACCTTGCATGGTTTCAATTCTTTTGATTTTATTGAGGCTTTGTTTCATGGCTTGTGATCTTTCTTGGAAAATGTTCCATGTACACTTGATAAAAATGTATATTCTGTCTGCCTCTATTAGTTATTGAAAGTGGGTTATAGAAGTTGGAATCTCACTCGGTTGCCCAGACTGGAGTGCAGTGGCCGCTCCCGGCCATCGCAGTCTCACCTGCTGGGTTCCAGCGATCCTTCTGCCTCAGCCTTCCGAGTAGCCGGAACTACAGGCACGTGCTACCATGCCTGGCTAATTTTTGATTTATTATAAAGATGAGGTCTTGCCAATTGCCCGGGCAGGTCTCGAACCTGTGGACTCAGGCACTCCATTCGCCATGTCCTCCCAAAGTGCTGGGATTACAGACTGAGCCACCGAGCCTGGCCTATGTCTTCTTGATATTGGTATATATTTCTGATATTGGTAGCCACTCTAGCTTTCTTTTGGTCACTGCATGCTATATCTTTTTCCATCCTTTTAATTTTAATATATTTGAGTCTTTGAATCTGAATTGTTTATTATGGATATCATATAATTAGGTCATGTTTTTTTATTTAATCTGTCAATCTCTATCTTTTGATTGGGGCATTTAAACAATTTTCATTTAATGTAATTTAGATAATGTAGGATTTGTGTCTGCCGTTTTGCTCTGTTTTCCATGTCTTATGACTTTTTTCTTGTTGTCCTCTATTCCTGCCTTCTTTTGTGTTAAATAGATATTTTTAGTATAGCTTCTAAATTTCCTTGCTTCCTTTATTATATTTTAAGTTATTATGGTAGTCATGGGGATTATAGTTAACTTCTTAATTTAAAGCAATCTAGTTCTGATTAATAGTAAATTTCTATGGTATGCAAAACTTTTATCTTATATATATGTGTGCATGTGTGTATAAATGCACACACCTTCCCTTCCAACTTCTTTGTACTACTATTGTTATACACATTATATCTTTACATGTTATAAGCCCATCAACACAGTTATATTTATTGCTTTATGCAGTTGTCTTTGACATGAAAAAGGAGAAGAAAAGCGTTATAAACACAATGTACACTTACATTGAATGTTATATTTACCTATGTAGTTCTCTTTAACAATATGCTTTATTTCTTCGTGTGGACTTGAATTACTCTCTAGTTTCCTTTTATTTCATCTTAAATCACTCCCTTTAGTTAGGCAGGTGAGCTAGCAATGAATTTCCAGTTTTTGTCTATTAGAAATGGTTTCATTTAAAACCAGTTTTTCAATTTATGAAATTTTTTTTTTTAAAAAAGGCACAGAGAACTTGGTTAAATTGAACCAAAGGCTGTTAAAATGCCTAGTATAATCCAACTTATAAAAATGTAGATATGTAACATTACTATATTGTGAAAAAAACAACAACAAAAAAACATAGATATGAAAAACAATGCCTGTGCTTTGTTTGATGACTAGGGAATTTTTTGGTTTCCAGTTCGAGTGTGTCACTGCTGTGGTAGCTTCCAGCTCACAGAAACATCTGTTATTTTTAGTACCTCCTCCTCTGGCCCAGGTTAAATTTATTTATTTGCATTAAGTAGAACTCTAAATAAGTAGAGCTCTAAAATAGCTAGCTATTTAAAAATTTTTTCTCCATGAAAACAGATGCTTCCTTTTCTGCCATAAAGTTGATAGAAAATTAATGAAAAGAACAAAATTTAAGGAAGCAAATATTTTGCTTAATAAATTTATTTATTAAAAAAAATAAGATTGAGGTCTTGCTATGTTGCTCAGGCTAGTCTTGAACTCCTAGGCTCAGGCAATCCTCTCACTTTGGCCTCCCAAAGTGCTAGGATTACAGGCGTGAGCCATTGCGTCCAGCCAATAAATATATTAGTTTTATGCAATGAGACACCCGAAAATGTGAAAAGGCAAAATCTTTTTTTTTTTTCTTTTTTTTTTTTTGAGTCGGAGTCTCACTCTGTCGCCCAGATTGGAGTGCAGTGGCCGCTTCCGGCCACCGCAGCCTCGACCTGCTGGGCTCCAGTGATCCTTCCGCCTCAGCCTTCCAAGTAGCTGGAATTACAGGCACGCGCTACCACGCCCGGCTGATTTTTTGATTTATTGTAGAGATGAGGTCTCGCTGCCCAGGCGGGTCTCGAACCCGCGGGCTCAGGCAATCCACTCACCTCAGCCTCCCAAAGGTGCGGGATTACAGGCTGAGCCACCGAGCCCGGCTTAAAATCATTTTTGTAAAAGAAATTCAAACTGTTTGGACTTTGGCTGTCTGGGTTTTAGGAAATAATGCAAAATAATAAAGATTCCATTCCAATCTTAACAGAGGTAGAAATCAGAATTATGACATATTCAGTAAAGATCTTATTCTAAACATGTTTGGTTCAGTGGAAATTCAGATTTTTAAATATTCTTTGTATTCCAGTCATCTAGAAGAACTAGTTACTAGGATGAGCACTGAAAGCATAATGCTCCTTTTGCATGTTCCCAAGAATTAGCCATCTTCTGTTTTTCAAATCTTTTTCATAGCAGATTTTTTGCTTTAGACAATTAACATTAGGTCCTTGAAATAAGGAAAAAGGTAAACAGAAAGGTAAATCTGGAGGCATGGTTGTTTTGCCCTTATAACTGGTTATTTCTGAATCTCAGTTGTATTATTTGCCTTATCCACTTCTCCCTTGGTATACAGACTGACTGACTTTTGTCTTACTTTGTACTCTCACAGCTGAACAGTTGGTTCCAAAAAGATGGTGCGTAGTTTGGTGCCCTTCCATACTTCCCACAAGACACTCTTCTTTCTTTTTCAGATTAAAATTCATCTGCAAAAAATTGTTATTCATTTCCCTAAAACACACAGAGCATGATATCCATTACTATGAGATGGTCACCTCCTCAAGGATTTTATCGCATAATGTTGTGTGTGGATCTTCTTTTTTGAAAGAGGGTTTAGGTGGATTCTTGTTTGATAGTCTTTCTTTTTCAACACTTTGACAATGTCATTCCACTGTCTTCTGGCCTGTATAGTATCTGATGAGAAGTTATTCCTTAATAGTATTGAAAATTTCTTATAAGTGATGTCTTTTTTTTTTGTCTTTTTTCAAGACTTTCTTTTTTTCTTTGATTTTTATCACTTTATGAGTGTCTAGGTATGAACTTCATTGAGTTTATTCGGGATGCGCATTTCACATCCCAGAATACTATATTTTCAGTTTGCATTTGGTTGAAAAAAATATGTAAATAAGTAGACCTGTGCAGTTCAAACCTGTATTATTCAAGGGTCAGCTGTATTTAAATTTAAATAGTTGATTTAAAGGCTTTGTCTACAAGCCCAAAATATAGGCCCTCTCTGGGATGTTTTTGTTGGCTCTGTTTTTTTCCCTTATATATGTGTTATACGTTCCTATTTCTTTGTATGTCTCTTAATTTTGTGGTGAAAACTGGATATTTTAGATAATATAACAGCTCTAGTATAAGATTCTTCTACCTCCTCCCCCCCACCCCCCGGTTTGTTTTTTATTGCTGTTTTTTGTTATTATTATTTTTCTTGTTGCTAATTATTTAGTTGTTTTCCTGGATGAATTCTGTAGTCCCAGCAGTGTATGACTATTGAATTCCCTGCTAGATTTTCTCCAAGAAAAGAAAAAATACACGACATTTCCCAAACCAATTTTACTAAAGAACCCGTTTTTCCTAGAACACATTTTAAGAAGCATTGCCTTAACATATACATGTGTATGTGCACACACACACACATATCCACATTCATTGTTCCCTGTCCACAACTATACCTGTTTAGTGGGAAACATGAACTGTTCATGGTATTGCAATGTAATGGCATCTATGTATGTATGTAGTGAACTTATGAGCACTGTGGTAAACTATATAGAACAGAGTTAACGTGACAGGCACGAGGCTGCTATCTTTAGGAAGGCCTGCTTGCAAGGTTGGTCCTTGGCTGGTATCTGGGAACTTGTTTTCTTCTCTCTGTTCTCTAACTGATAATTAATTGACTTTGCCTAGTTTGTTGGTACAAATAATGTGATTTATGCTGAACACCTGTTTTCCTTCTGAGAATCTGGAATTTTGGTATGTGCCTCTGGGACTAGTTTCCATTGAAATCTTGAATACCAAGTCTATAATCAGCTTCCCTGGGTAAAAACTTGTACACCTTTTGCTGCATTTTTTTGTTGCTGGAGAAAGGAACATGCTCAGGTGTGCCCCCTCACAATAGGGAGAGAGCGTGCGGAAATTTGTGCATGAATTTCCCTAGACGCCTGTCTTTTTCCTTCACAGACCCTGTTGTGTATCCTTTCACTGTAATAAACCTTAGTCATGAATACAACTATACGCCATGTCCAGTGAGACCTTCTAGTGAATCACTGAATGTGTGACCCCAAAACATAATCATATTTTATATATATTATCTTAATTCTCAAAACAATTTTGTAAGGTAGGTAAATATTAGTGTTTGCCTCTTTTAGGTAAGGAGACTGAGGTTAAATAACTCCCCTACAATCTCAGTTAATCAGTGAGAGAATCCAAATATGTCTGACTTGAAGGCCTTGACTCTTAACTATTATACAACATTGCCTCCCAATACCATACACTGTCTGTAGTGGGTTGAGAGGAATGAATGCTTCACACAGAAGGTAGGATTTGAGTTTTTCTTGAAGAATAAATGAGCAGGATTAAAATTGATTATGGGAAGTGGAAAGAGTATTATAAGTAGGTAGAACTGTATGCTATTAAGGCATACAAATGGTACAATGCAAGATTTAATTTGGGTGAAATATATTGGATGAAATGGAGGGTTTACACTAGAAAGATTTCCTTATATGCTTAAAAAAAACTTTTGGCAGCTAAGACTTGTCTGTGCTAAAGTTTAGTGTAAGATAATGTATCTGATCTAACACACAATTATATATTTAAGCTCAATATATGAGATATGTTTGTTAAGGATAATAAATAAGATAATATATTTGTTCTGCTAAGACAACCATAATTTCCAAGGACTTTGCCACCTTAAGAAGTGGCAAGAGATGTTAGCATTAAGGAACTATTGAAGCCTCCTTTTTTGAGCAGAGGAGTGAAAAGTTGAAAACAGCATTTAACTGAAATTAATCTGGTGTCAGTGTGAAGAATATATTGGCTAGAACCAAGGAGTGAATCCATTTATATCACTGCAATCATAGTAGTTCATGCATGTGATAATTAAGAGCTTAGAGGATTATAGAAATGAAAATAGATAAGAGACATTGTACAGGATGAATTGTCATGATGGGTGATGGACTGGATATGTTTGTGTTGGTGGGAAGATCCAAATTATCTGAGTTTGACTGGTTTGGGGAAAAATGTGGTATCTTTAACAGAAACATAACATTTAGGTGAATTGTCATGCGAATTATGATAGGTTTATTGACGTCTAAGTTAAAAAAAACATTTAGGAGTTGGTTGTGAAATTGGGATTGAAGAAAGAAATCAAGATTTGAGATAAGAGATGGAAACATTTGCAATGGGTTGATCACTGAAACTTTCTGAATAGGCTTCACCTTAGGGTAAAAAACAAAAAAGAACACGAAGAACTGAATGCAGGTTTTATTCATTTCATCAACAATATAAGAGTATCTTTGAAGTTCGTAATAGTACTATTATCTGTCATAAGCCACATCTGCAGGGTACTTATTTTCTTATTTTTTATTTTTAAAATTTTATTTTATTTTAGATTCAAGGGGTACATGTGCACATTGGTTATATGGGTATATCGCATAATGGTGGAGATTGGGCTTCTAGTTTACCCATTACTCAAACAGTGAATATTTAGAGTAACTATTTTAATGTGCATTGATCGAGTATATTATGAACTTTAAATTAAGTGAACTTTTATATAATATGAATAAATTTTCGATGAAATCAGCAAATAAATGATCCTACCTTATTTTATGTAAATCATAGTTAGGCACTGAATAACATTCAAATGGCATTTTTTCCTTTTCATATGGTATATTGCTTTTGGTAACTTTTGGTGGGGTATGTGTGTGTGTGTAGATCTTTCTTTTGCTTGCTTTGGAATGGTATTGCCCCAGCCACTGTGTCATTTAAATACTTGTTTTGGTCTGTTAATTATTTTCTCCTCCATTTGTTGGCTATTGTGCCACTAGTGTAGCAGCCATCACTGACTGCCAATTAAGATGACTTGATCTACCAGAGTTGTACACAGGAAGAGTCCTAACATTATATTTTCTCTTAGTGCAAAAATGTCCTTTTTACTTTTCTTGTTTTCCCTCCTTCTCTTCCTCCCATCCAGAAATGTTCTTAAATGAATGATATTTAGACTTTGCTCTCTGCAGCAAACTTATTAGAAGCCAAAGAGATTGAGCACAAAAATATTCCTAAGAGGAGCCCACTGCAGCTTCAACTTGCTGGGCTCAGGTGATCCTTCTGCCTCAGCCTCCTAAGTAGCTGGACTATAGGTTCACACCACCATGCCCAGCTAATTTTTTGATTTATTATAGAGACAAGGTCTCGCCAAGTTGCCCAGGCTGGTGTCAACCCTGGACTCAGGCAATTCTCTCGCCTCAGCCTCCCAAAGTGCTGGGATTACAGGTGTGAGCCACTGTGCCCGGCACAACTGTATTTTCTAAAATGATTTTATTGTTTTTTTTTGTTTGTTTTTTTTTTTTTGAGTTGGAGTCTCACTCTGTTGCCCAGACTGCAGTGCAGTGGCTGCTTCCGGCCACCGCAGCCTCGACCTGCTGGGCTCCAGCGATCCTTCCGCCTCAGCCTTCCAGGTAGCTGGAACTACAGGCGCGCTACCACGCCTGGCTGATTTTTTGATTTATTGTAGAGATGAGGTCTCGCTGCCCAGGCGGGTCTCGAACCCACGGGCTCAGGCAATCCACTCACCTCAGCCTCCCAAAGGCACGGAATTACAGGCTGAGCCACCGAGCCCGCTAAAATGATTTTAGACCCACTCTAAGTTTTTGGCTTGTAATTCAGTCAGAGAAGTTGGAACCCTGTGAATATTTTGCATAAGGATGCATGAATAATAGTACTAAATTATCATGTGAAGACTTAGTGTGATATTCATATTAGTCATCTATACTGATGGAGTCCTCTGTAATTGATTTCTTTCATTTATTTGAATATCTTATACTCCAGAACTCATGAGGCTTATCAAACCATCTGTGTCTTTGTTTCTGCTATTCTAGATACATATTCTTTTTTAGTCATAAACAGGATATATCGGTAAAAAAAAAAAGTGAGACTCTAGTTTTCTGAAGCTTGTTGAAAGTCATTAATGATATATTGAAAAGGTAGAGTCCTTGTCTAAGTTTTAGAGTTCCAGGCCTGTCTCTGCTGGTAGCTAGTTGTAAGAACTTATGTGTCAATTTACTTTTCCTGAGCCTCATTTTCCCATTATAAAACAAGTGGTTTGCACTAGACCTCTAAGGTTCTTTTCATTTTTAACATACTCTGATTCTTTTTTAATTCTCTTAAGTATCTATCTTAGGGACCTGTTGAAAAAATTAGAGTTTATACTAATGTCTTTGGTGATGCTATTTATTATGCTTTATTTATACCTAAGGTAACCATATAATTTGCTGTCCAAACAAGAGAAAATTTTTGAGAGTGAAAGGGAGTACTGTTTTTTTTTGAGTTGGAGTCTTACTCTGTCGCCCCGACTGTCGCCCCGGAAACGGCCACTGCAGCCTTGACCCGCTGGGCTCCGGCGATCCTTCCACCTCAGCCTTCTGAGTAGCCGGAGTTACAGGCACGCGCTACCATGCCCGGCTGATTTTTTATTTATTTATTGTAGAGATGAGGTCTCAACAAGTTGCCCAGGCAGGTCTCAAACCCGCGGGCTCAGGCAATCCACTCACTTCGGCCTCCCAAAGCGCTGGGATTATAGGCTGAGGAACCGAGCCTGGCATGGGAGTACTATTAATAATTGCTCCAGGACAACAGCTATAAAACAGGTCTGTTCCAGGTAAACTAAAATGTCTGATCACCCTAATCTGTACTCCATGTGTACTCCATGTGTACATGCTATAACTTCATTGTTGACCAAGGAAGAGTTATCTGTTTATCAGCTTTAATTCCTTTTCATTGTTTTCCTATTTTTTCTTGTAGATCCACTGTGTGTGGAGAGTAATGCAGCATCATGTCAACAATCTCCAGCCGGTAAAAAAGGGATGTTCACAGATGATTTACACAAGCTGGTGGATGACTGGACAAAGGAAGCAGTAGGAAATTCTCTGATTAAGCCAAGTTTAAACCAACTTAAACAGAATCAACACAAATTAGAGACAGAAAACTGGAACAAAGTATATGAAGTAAGTTGTTTATACCTGCTATTCTTTATTTATGAGAGTAAAACTATAAAGATTGATTCTCTTAGACCTATAGTTACAGTCTCTATGAGAACATAGTGTGACTTGATTAACATAGAGATTTTTATCTTTATCTAGATTCATTATGTCTTTGAGCAAATTACCTTTTAGACCAGGTGTCAGTAAACTTTTTCTGGGAAGGAGCCAGTTAGTAAATACTTTAGGCTCTTCAAGCTATACTATTACAACTACTCAACTCTGTTGTTGTAGTGCAAAGGCAGCCATAAACAATTTGTAAGCAAATGAGTGTGGCTTTGTTTCATTGAAACTTGATTTACAAAAAGAGGCAGCATGCCCTACTTTGCTGACCCTTTAAAGTATTGTATCTTTAAAAAAAAAACCCATGAAGTATCAAAGAAGAAAGCATCTGGAGTGAGGGTTAGTTCATTCGTGTGGTGCAAGAATAGTGGGCTTTGAGCAAAAGCTGTCTTATGTTGTGCATCAGTATTCTTAGATCCAATAAGTTATCTTATTTGTTCAGCATGAAAAAGAATTTTAAAGCCCTTTAAGTTAGAATATTATCAGAGGTATCTTAAGTTTATGAATGAGGTGCTTAGTTATTGCATGTGACCCTAGCCAGGTATATATACAGTTGAAATGTACAAAGATGTCCACAGTGCATTCTGGAGTGGGAAGAAGGCAGGCTTATAGGACAGTGTACATAGTAATATATAGTTTATGCAAAATTATGTACATTGGATATATGTTTATATGCAGAGATAAAAATGAAGAACTATGAAAAATATGCTGGATTGTGGAATTTGGGCCTTATTTTACTTTGCTCTTTTCTATGTTTGAATTTTTAAAGTAAGCGACATCTTTTTTAAAATTAGTAAACTTATTAAAAATGTGATCTATAAGTTTTCCAATTTGTCTTTTAAAAAAGTCATTTTAATCATTGTAAAGTAATAATGTTCATTATAGAATTTGATCAATGCAGAAAAGTATAAATTTTTTAATGCTAACTTCAAATCCCACCACCCAGAAATAATTTTCATTAACTTTAGATAAACATCATTTCAAATATTCTACTGTCTGTACATATGGGAATAACTTTATAAAAACGTGATCATACTATATGTGCTGTTTTGAATCAGACATATTACATTTAATTTTACTTTTACAGAAAGGAAACACTGAAATGAAGAAGAGATTGCTGAACTTTAAATAAATGTTTTTTCACCTCAAGAGACATTGTCATTCATTCTTGAGTCAAGCTATAAAAACCATTAGCCTAAGTTGAAAGTTTCTAACTAAAGTTCAGTTGAAACTTTAAAACCTTAAAAGTTAAACTTAGTTTAGTTTCTAAGTTTTGTTGAAAGTTTAGTTTTAGCTTGATAAGACAATTTAGAAGAACCAAAGCGTTTGGGACCAACACCAAGCTCTCCTTTAAGCAAGAATTATTTACTTCCATTAGACTTATTATTCCCATGTGAATTAGATTCTAGTAATCTCTACATATGAATAATTACAGTATAATATATAAGAAGAGTCAAGCAGGAATTTATTTTCTCAATACTGCCAAAAACATAATTGTGTCATGTTCAGTTTAAATTTTCAAGACTATAGCATAAATGTCAGACTTTAAGATACTGAGTAGAAGGGGGTAAGGTGATAGAAAGGTGACATTTATTGAGCACCTGCTGTATGCTTGGTTCTTTCCCTTATGCCACACTAAGTCATGCCCCTCTGTCTCCAAAAATTATATATAAGGTGACTTTTCTTATCTAAGGCACCATATGAGAGAATGTGTGGGGCTGGCAAAAGGAAATAGAAGAGCAGTGCTAGCTAGGAAAGGAGAGACTAAAATGTAAACCGGGATTTAGTATCGACCTTGGAGTTCGAACTGTGAACTAGAACTGTGAACTTGGAATTGTGTTCAAATCCCCACCTCACTATTAACTTACTTAGTGGATTTGGGTGAGCTACCAGTTTTGAGCCTCTGTTTCCTCATCTGAAAATGCCTACCCTGCAAGGCAGGGCAATTATGAAGATTAAATGAAATAAGGTATGTTACCACATTTTGGAATATAGAAAGGTGATCCAAAAATGGTTGTCGTTCATAGTAATAACGGGAATAGTAAGCCAAAAAGAATAAGAAGAAAAGCATGTACCAAATAAACTGATATTTTGTTTTTATTTTTGTTTTTGTTAGAATACTCCATCTACTATGGGCTACACATCAACATGGATTTCTTCTCTGTCCCAAATCCGTGGAGCTGTCCCAACTTCCTTGCCACAAGGACTCTCACTCCCTTCATTTCCTGGGCCATTATCATCATATGGAATGCCCCATGTTTGTCAATACAATGCTGTGGGGGGGACAGGGTATCCAGTACAGTGGGTAGGAATTTCAGGAACAACACAACAGTCTGTAGTAATTCCTACCCAATCTGGGGGGCCATTCCAGCCAGGGATGAATTTGCAAGCATTTCCAACTTCACCAGTGCAGAATCCGGCCACAATCCCTCCTGGTCCCAAATGAGTCAGAATAGACAATGAAGAAAAGGGAGGTTTTTTTTTCCCAGAATTATTTTCCGGACACCTAAGATATTAAAGTTTCTTCTTCTTGGGTTCTGCCATGTTTTTCCTCATTTGAGTTTACTTTTGACTGTATTTTTTTGTTCCAATGTGGTATTTGATAAAGCTCATCATTCTGTAGAAATGTGCGGTTTGCACATAGCACGCTGCACATAAATGTTTTCACTTCAAATCCTATCCTCTTTGATACTTGATTTTTTTAAAATACCATTCAGAATGCTTTAATATGCTCGGTTTGAGCATTACCATTTCCAGGACACTTTCCATTCATTGCTGAGAAGCCCCCATTTTTTACTGCTGCTATCTGCAGCTGAATAACCCTTTTCTTTATCATGTGTAAAAATTACGTTGATTGATTCTTCTCAAATGTGGATGAAATGAGACCCTCCAACAGCCAGAATCTTATGGGATTCTTCACATATTTATCTTAGGTTTACCTTTCAAAGAAGGCAGGATTACCTGCTGCAGGAAACATTTTGGTGTGTAAAATTAGAATAACTTGTAACCAGTATAGAGCATGAACCCATTTTAATGTGATTTCCTTCCCGTCATCACAGCGGTAGGAGTGAAGCCTTGTTTTGGGTGAGGCGGAGGGAAAAGAAAAAACAGAACTGTAACAGTTCCTTGATTCTGCAGATACTGTTGCTGCTTTAGGATTTCAGTAATAATTCAAAGCAGCCATCTCCTTGTTTCTCACATGCACATTACATTGGTTTTGAGCATCTGAGAGGCATTGGTTTGGTTTGCATTCTTTTGCAAGGGATATATTGCAGCTGATATGAATCTCATGTTGGGGGAATCCTTGTATTCCTAACAAAGGGGATTCAAGTTACACCTCAATCCATTCTTCTGAAGTGAAATTTACTTGACACAGTAGGTTTTGAGACTTACACATGAAACACTGGCTTTACAGGGTTCTAAGAGATGTGGGGTATACACTGTCCTGCAGTGAGATAGTAGACCCTAGAAGGATACTATTTAAGTTGCCCTGAGCTTTTTTTTTGGATTACCATGTTTTAGTTGTTATAATTTTTTAGTATCTATAGTGTCCTAGATGATTTTAGGTCTTAGATGTGTTTGGCAGCCTCTTTAGAATCTGAGAGAGATCACTGTCAAGTTGCACTTTACTGGGTTTTATCCAGTTTTAAGAGGGGGGGGGGTAATGTCAAAATGTACACCTTTGGTTTTTAAGAAGGTTAACTATAATAATCTTAAAGGCTGTTCACAGGGTTATCTAATGCTCAATGTGTAAAACCCAAATAGAATTCTTAAAATGGTATTTATCAACTACTAAGTATACATGTTCAAACTACTTACCTTCCACTCTGAAGATTTCAAGGTCGCTTCTGTATATACCTAATTAGGAGATCTGTCTACTGGTAAACATTCCAAATTGTTACCCAACATTTCTGTTAACATATTTTCTTCCATATTCCTCTAAAAATTGTACCCCATGGGCTTGCCAGGTATTGAGGAAAATTTAATGGGTGCACTTTTTCTTTGCACAGTCTACATTATGACATTCAGTAGCCCTTTTCCAAAAAAAAAAATGTGTCTTATATTGCTTACCTGAGGATCACACCCACCATCATGAGGATTTTGTCACTATCATTTGGGGCATCTAGGGCAGCAGTTTGAGAACTGTTGTTGATAAGATCTACAGTTTCTCTTCATAGAACATACTCTGTTTTGGCTGAGTCTTTCCAAATCTTATGTACAGATTCTTCAAATTTATTCTACAGTATTGGTTTACAATCTGAAGTGATTTTAGGACATTAGTGTAATGCAGATGCTTGCACTGCAATGTTTTCCATGTGTATAAAAACAATGCTCCTAAAATCCATAATTCTTTAAAACTGCTAGTGTTTCATTACAAGAGTTGGCTTTATGTAATTACAGTGAGACATACAGCCTATAAAGTGAAAATACTGCAGGTTTTAAGACCCCTTCTTCTCTACTCACTTTTTTTAAATTTTTATTTTTGAGTTGGAGTCTCACTCTGTCGCCCAGGCTGGAGTGCAGTGGCATTCTCACAACCACCACAGCCTCTACCTGCTGGGCTCAGGCAATCCTTCCGCCTCAGCCTTCCAAGTAGCTGGAACTACAGGCACGTGCTACCATGCCCAGCTCATTCACTGACTTATTGTAGAGACGAGGTCTCTCCAAGTTGCCCAGGTTGGTCTCGAGCCCCTGGGCTCAGGCAGTCCTCTCACCTGGGCCTCCCAAAGTGCTGGGATTACAGGTTTCAGCCACCGTGCCTGGCCAAGTCACTCTTTTTAAACAGTATACCCCAGGATGAAAAAAGCTCCATGGCTGACAAGTACAATTACATTTATTGATGTAATTTATTTACTAATGGCTGCTTTACATTATGTCCTGCCTTTTGCCACCACATCTGTTTTACATATAATTCATCATTCTTGTTTGCCTGCAGACTTTTGCAGTGCCTTGTAATATTTACAATCTTTTCAGGTTTTTGCTGGAAAGAAAAGTAGTCTTCTAAAGTTTGAAGATGGTGAATAAGTGTACTGCTGTCTCCATGCTGACTGCAGTAGCTGGGTTAGCATATATGTTATGTATACATGATGTATATGTAACGTGTGTAAGTTTAAAAATACAGAAAAAAGTGAGTTTGTGCAGAAATGGAGAAAACAATGTTATTCTCACCACTGTGGGTTTTTATTTAAATTATTTTTTCCCATTAAATGTTTGATTCAGATTAGTCATTTTGACTGTAAATATTGGCTAGTTTTCTATCTAAGGGTTTTGCATTATTTCATAATTTTGCTAAATCATATAATAGTGCTGTTTTCATCCTTGCTGAGGTACTTTTCCTTCCAGAAGTAACTAACTCTTGAGGGAAAGCTCAGAAATTCCCTTCTTACTTAACAAAGAGCCTTTTACCCATTTTCAAAAAACACACAAACCTGTCCTTTTCATTTTCCTTTTTGTAGAGGAGAAAAAGGTTGTACTTAACCATCCTGCTTGTAAACTTTATTTGGGGGATAGTCTGTATGTCCAACCACCATGTTTACTTCTCAAAGTGCAAGTCTGATGAATAGTACTGTATCTCCATATGTGGCAATGTGAACATTTCACCATGAAGTACCTGCTGCTATATCGTGAAGTTGGGTGTAACATCATAAGAATATGAAACCAGTATTGGTGTAAATCTAATGAAAATAACCATATGTATATTTGTAGCAGTCTTGAATCTCTATTTAAGGTAATTTGCTGTAATATAACATACCATTCTGTTTTTCATCCTTTCCTTGCCAATTTTATATCAAGCATGAATTCTAATGGTTTGACAGCAAAATTATCTGTGAAAGTTTAAAAGGCACTTTTCTGCTGTGATTTTTGGAATGAGTGTGAAGTGTTATGTACGGTATGATGGGATATATCATTTTAGAACCCCAGATTTAATTCCAGTCCAATTATTTTTGTTTATCTACCTCGTTTTCAGTACTGTTTTAGGTGCACAAGTAAACACTGCCTGTGAAACTTGCTTTTTTGCCTTGATTCTCAGTATTCACATTATAAGTCTGGTCTGCCTCTTTCTCCCAATGCTAACCATGAATTTGAGATGAGAGGAACCATGACTCTGCCACCAATCTGTGTTTAAGTGATGAGAGCCATGTGTCTCTGTGAAATAAGCTTTGGGGATTTAGGGGTGAGAGCAGAGAAATAAATCCAACTGGTGACAATATAGGACTTAGTTGTAGGAGTTAGTTATAACATAAACAAATGGTAAGAGAGTACTGAATTAGACAGTCCAGTGCCTATAACTTTGCATTTTTTAAATTAGAGATGCATTTCTCATCTGTGTGCCTAAAGGGCTATGGGTTGAAATTGCTTTAACTACACAGTGACATATTTGACAAATCCTTCTGCAATGGCCTGTCATTCAACATATATTAGCCTACTGCTAGGTATTTGCAGTGACTTTTTTTGTTACCTTAAAATGGCCAAATGCATTTAGTTGTAGTTGGTGGTCAGGGTTTTATATAACTTTACCAATCTCTGAAGTTTATGGAGGCATTGACTTTCTTCTTTGCTGTCTTTTCTGAGTGATGAAAATGATACATTCCTTTTTCCCCCCTGAAAATTCAGCAGTTGTTTGTAACCAAATGTTCCTTATTTCACATTTACTGTGTAACACTACCACATACTTAATATTAGTAAATACTGTATCACAGTCATCATGCATAAGTACATTCCTGAGGTATAGTTGCCACCAGTTTGGGATTCAGTTATTTCATCTTGTTTGGTTCAGAACAACTTGAGCTATTTGAGGTGGTGTGCAGACCATTTTCTAGAATAGATTGTTTGTTGGATCTGTAGTTTATTGAGGATTTATTTTTCCTCTTTGTTTAGAAGATAAACCAGAAGAGGGGGGTAGTGTGTAGAAAAGGCCTTTGATTTGAAAAGTGTAATTTCTAGGACTGAAATTTTTTTGAAAAAAGAATCTAAATTGTAAAATGGTAACACTCAAACTTGGTAAAACTCTTTGAAGTAAGATTCGTATGAAATCTTTATGGAGCCAAATACTTTCAGGTCATTCTGGAAATTGTCTTTGTATGTTAAGGATGAACCCAAACATTGGTTAAGGACCTTGAAGGGGCCTGGGATGGTTACCAGGTTACAATAAAATTATTTTCAATGCAATAGCTAGAAAAGTGTACAAATCAACAGCTCCCATTCTGGAAGATTTTCTTTTAATTAAAAAAAAAAACTTAATCAAGAAGGCTAAAAGTCAAGCAAGAAGGGAAGAGAGATACTGGGCTCTGAGAAAAAAATGTACCAGTGTAAAATAAACTCTCAAGTGTGTGCTTGTCATCCTCTAGTTTGTTTTAAGTTGCATTTCTTTTCTGCTGTAACTTAAGATTTGAGATTGAGGTTTGTGGTCCAGAACATACCTTCAGCAGATAGAGTGACTAATTGGAAAGTGCAGTTGTTCAAGGTCTGTCATGCTCAGTTACCCAAAGCTGTAATTTGTTTGATATGAATATTAAGCATGTAGACCTAGTGCAGCATGGGAGCCACTCAGGAAGTTTATGCAATTAATAAACTTTCATGCATAATTTACTATGAAGTATGCAGAATTTCAGCCACTTCTCTACACTTAACATTTAGTTGAATATGTGAACTCTCCTTTCTTAATTGGGGAATGTAGCATTATATAGATGTTGTTAAACTTCATTTTAATCCTTTTTGACATAATAACTTTTTTTTTTTGTAAACCAAGTGATCTGCCTTTCAGCAGTTGTCTGATTTTGGTTCTTTGAAACTGTGATTTTTCTTTCATTTGTACCCAACCATTGTAAGTATTCTGTTTTGTTTCCTGGAAATTTTGTTTTGAAACAAAATAAAGGCTGTGCTAAATCAGTATGTTATTAAAATGCTGTCATAGTCACTCCAATCATCTGGCTTAAACTGGTTCTTAATTTACCAAATGTAATTTTGCAGATTTAGAAAATCAAGTCCTATAGATTATGCTGGCCTAAAAAAATGACCAAGCTGTATATTGCCTCTTGATTTACAGTTCCAACAAATTTTGAGTTGGACCTCTTCTCCACACTTGTAAAGGAGCCATAATTGGAACAGTTGCTATCATTTACTGAATACCTACTGTGTTAGTTAAGTTTTACCTGTGATAGTTTTAATACAACAATCGTATAAGATAGGTTTATTACTATCTCCATTTACAGTGAAAATTTGACAATCAGAGATTAAAGAATTTACCAGGTCCACATAACTAGTAAATATTTGGTAAAGCCTGGATCCAAAGCCAGGTCTGTCTGACTACACAGCTCATGGGGAAAACCCTAGGCCATACTGACTTTCAGATGTACTGCATGCATAATAAATCAAATATATTTAAAATTGGCTTTGATCTAATTATTAGGTGTTTTTAATGCACTTTTTACATGTCTTTAATGAAGCCGTATCCAGTGCTTGTTTCATAGTTTTAGAAGAATTGTGTGTGTATGGTGGAAGCAAGGATTCAAAGTGTACCCTGGGCACAAACTTACTAAGGAGTATTTCCTTTCATATTGATAGTGTTTATGGTCCACCTTTTGAAATCTTCCTTCCACATCTCTCATTCACCACTCTACAGTGACTTGGGAAACTCAAACTGGGTTAGATCACTTGGGTTAGATCACTTGCTCATTTGGTAATTTAGGTAGAAGAACCATGTACATGTTTATGTAAAGAAGAGCTCTGAAGGAAGAATAAATAGGCCTAACAGAAATATTCAAGATTAGATGAGGATTTTAAAAATGTTTTTAAAAATCTATTATCTTGATTTATTGACCCAATGACTGTGAGTCATTCTATCTTAGGTGATCCCTCAAAGGAAGCAACAAGGTACACAGAGGAACAAGCATGGGGTTTTTGATTCACAGACTTCTCAAACTCCCATTTTCTTTCTTTCTTTTTTTTTTTTTTTTGAGTTGGAGTCTCACTTTGTCACCCAGGCTGGAGTGCAGTGGCACACTCACGGCCACCTCAGCATCAGCCTTCCAAGTAGCCAGAACTACAGGCACGTGCTACCACACCCGGCTAATTTTTGATTTATTGTAGAGATGAGGTCTTGCCAAGTTGCCTGGGCTGGTCTCGAACCCGTGGGCTCAGGTAATTCTCTCACCTCTGCCTCCCAAAGTGCTGGGATTACAGGCTGAGCCACAGAGCCTGGCCCATTTTGTCATTCAAGACCCACCCGGGCAACTTGGCAAGACCTCGTCTCTGCAATAAGTCAAAAATTAGCCGGGCGTGGTAGCGCACGCCTATAGTTGTGGGTACTTGGAAGGCTAAGGTGGAAGTATTGGATTCCAGCAGGTCGAGGCTGCGGTGGCTGGGAGCGTGCCACCGCACTCTAGTCTGGGCGACAGAGTGAGACTCCAACTCAAAAAAAATAAGTTTGTTGTGAGTATTAAATGAGATATGCAAAGGCAGCTACTCTTGTCCCTAATTTATTAACTGTACCTATTGTTAGATATCACTGGTGACTTTCACACTAAATTTGCACTTGGGAAATCAAACTGATTTAGAAATGAGCCCTGATTCTGATTGTAGTTAATACAGAGTCCAATACACCTGGATTTAACTTAAAAAAATTGCTTAACGTTTCAGCTTCAATTTTATTTGTAAAAAAGATAATTACTTCAGTGGGATTGTTTTGAGACTGAATGAAAAAGCATATAAAGGGCTTAGCACTGTGCTTGGTACATAGGTTTGTTCAAATAATAATGACTACTCAAGAGCCCTTACAGAAGAGAGGAGAAAACAGAGGTGACAACTGAACCCAACCGGGGGTCAGCATAGGCCTACTGGTGGAAGAAATCGAGCATTGGCCCAAAAGGTACAAGATGATATAATAAAGTCAGGTCCAGATAGGAGCTGGAACTTGGAATAAATGGTGAGAAGGCTATCATAAAATTTTAGAACTGGAAAGGACTAGCTCACCACATGCATGTTACAAATGAAGAAATAGGCTCACAAATTTAACCAGCTTAGTGGTTTTCCACCCTGACTGCAAGTTAGAATCACCTGGAGAACTATTTTTTTAAATAGTGTTTTGGATGCACAACAATATGAATATACTTAATGCTACTGAATAATACGCTTAAATGGTTAAGGTAAATTTTATGTCATATTTTACAATTTTAAAAATTGTAAAAATTAGTGTCTGTGTCTCATCCCAAGACTGTTATTTTAAAAAGCTGCTCAGACCTGCCTGGGCAACTTGACGAGACCTCATCTGTACAACAAATCAAAAAATTAGCCGGGTGTGGTAGCATGCGCCTGTAGTTCCAGCTACTTGGAAGGCTGAGGCAGAAGGATCGCTGGAGCCAGCAGCTCGAGGCTGCGGTGGCCGGAAGCGGCCACTGCACTCCAGTCTGGGCGACAGAGTGAGACTCCAACTCAAAATAAATAAATAAATAAATAAATAAATAAATAAAAAGCTCCTCAGGTGATACTGATAGGTGACTTGAGTTGAGAACCACTGTCATTGTTTCTTTACTAATCGAACTACCTCCTTGCTATCAGTCAATTTCCTGATTCAAGAAACACAAGCAATATGGCAGCCTCACTAGGTTTTCTGATGAATTGTTTTCTGTAACTCTATGAGCTTATAGCCTCTGAAACAGGCCCCAAGGATTTGGGCTATAGAGAAAGCTAAGTGGGCCTCTCGCAGAACTGTTAGTTACTATAGAAGATTGAGTTTGATGTGAACTCTCCATACAACCTCTTTATGCTTTTCTCCATTTACAAGAGCTAACATTTATTAGGTGCTTATTGTACCAGTTATTATGTTAGTGCTCTACAATGTCATTTGATCTTTACAAGCTTCTGAGGTATCATTACTATCTCCCTTTTAAGCACCCTGTCTTAAAAACTATCTTCCAGTAGCCAGCTTTCATTTCCTGGCATATAGTAGGAATATAGAAGTAAATTTGTTGAATAAATTAATGAGTCTCTATTTCACAGATATAGGAAGGGTTCAAGAGGTTAAGCAACTTGTTAAAGTTATACAACTAATAAGGAGTTGAATGTATTGGAACCCAGATCTTGGCTCCAAAGCAAACACTCTGAATCACGTTCTATGATATCTACTATTCCCTTCTGCTCTCAAGGCTTTGGCCTCTGTTATTCTTATCCTCTCTATTGCCTACATCCAGCATAAAGTTTCTCTGTACTATGTATATTAGGAATCTTGTGCTTAAGTCATAGAAACTCAATTTGAACAAGCAAAAAGCACAATTTATAAATATGGGGGTGCTTCATAAAACCCAGTGATAATACAAATGGGCCTTTGTAACAAATGAACCAGGTATTTGAATGCTGCCAGAATTTTTTCATCTCTCCTCCTTCAGCTCAATCTTGAATTCTCTGGGAAGGTAACTAAAGGATAGTTCCTGCTGCAATCATGAGGATAAGGTTAAGAAAAAGTGGTAGAAAAGGGCTGCTGCAGAGACAGTCCAATAGATATTTACCTATTAACCTCCTCTTGGCTGACCCATAAACATATATGCCATTCTTCCTATATCTACAATTCCAAAAATATGCACACCTAACATTAGCCATGGACAACTGCCGGCCGTTCCCAACTGCTGCATTCAGCAGCAATGGCATGGCACGGACATGCCCCTTCCTCCTCTAGTTCCTCTAGTTCAGTGACAATCTAAATGCAGCTCCTCTTGATCTTAAGTTTATCCTCTGATAAACTTAACTGCCACCAATATATCTAATAAGCAATGGCAGAGAAATAATTAGATAACCACAATCAAAATTCACTTTTAGGAAAGGAGGGATCACACCATTACTTGCTACCAGGTCCATTTCCACCTGGATAGGAATAAAAGAAACTACAGGTATAGAAAAAATTCATGGGGGTACCTGCATAATGAATATTTGTATACCTAATCCTGAATTGTACCCCACATCTTTAGAAGAAAAAAAAAGAAAAATTCATGGGAGTCCATTTATTGACTCCCATTTATTAATTAGTCTGGACTTAGACCTAGGGTATTCTCTAGAAAAGCAGTGACTCTCAATCTTGAGAGTGCAGTTAGTATCACCTGGAGGGCTCTAGTAAGACCTGCAAAAACTCCATTCAAACCCCTGCACCGAGAGACTTAATCAGACTTTAGCATGGCTTCTAGCCTAAGGCCAAATCCCTGGGAAGATCCAGGCATTTTTGAATTCCTGTCAGGAAGAGCTGTCAAAAGAATTTACAGCTCTAGCCAACACCTGAGACTAGGACTCAGCCCTCCCTTTCTTGGAGCATTTACTATAAAAGGGCTTAGAGGCTGGGTGTGGTGGCTCACAACTGTAATCCTAGTACTTTGGGAGGCCAAAGTGGGAGGATACTTGAGGCTAGGAATTTGAGGCCAGCTGGGCAACATAGAGACCCCATCTCTACCAAAAATAAGTAAATTTTTTAAAAATTTAAAAGTGTGAATCCTTTCTTTGTCCCTTTGAGATGTATATGTATCTCCTATAACTCAGGAGTGTTTCTCATGGACCTGAAAGCCTTGGAAATGTTATCATCAGGAAGGAAAGGTCTCCTCCCAGTTCTCTAGGATAGAAATGTAACTTCAGTAATTGCCAGATAGCAGACACAACTGGCCTAATCACATTTATACTGACCAGCCTTCTGTCATTTTTCACTTCCCTGACTCTGAGTCCTCTCTCACTCTCCTTCTCTACTTCCTAATTTTCTCCTTAAAATGCCCAGTCACCTCTGCAAACCTGAACAAAGTTCAGCTCTTTCCCTTACTGTCAGGAGTTACCAAATAAAATCTACCTCCACTGCTTAGCTTTAACTAATGTTACTTACACCAAAGATTTCTGGCCCTACACCTAGAGTTTCTGATCCTGGAGGTCTGGGGTGAGGCCTGAGAATTTACATTTCTAACAGTTTGTAGGTGATGTTGATGTATTGGTTCAGGGACAGTTTTGAATCACTGCTCTGGCTAATCAATTATGGCTCCTATTCACCTGATTTGATTTTTCAGCGATAGAGCCTCTTTGAAACCTAATTTGACTGCCTGTTGGTTTCATTGACAGGACTCAGCTTGCTAATAACAAGTGCCAAGAATCTCTTCGAGTTTGGCTCTTTAAGGCTTCAGATTTGCTAAAGAGTCTGGATCATCCTGTTTCAGCTTCTATTTGTTAGTATTCAACCTAAGGACTTGGCTCTTTCTCCCTGACATTCTGCTCATGGTCTTTACACTGTAAAGTTCAAGGCTGTTTGAAGCCTTTCTTTTCTGATGAGCCCTGGAAATGTTACATTTGCCCCTTCTCCCTTGCATTCCAGTTGAATGCATTTATAGGAGATATCATCACATTTGGGAAAGCTGGAGAACAAGGAATACTCCTTACGAGGCAGACACAGATAAGATCATTCCAATTGCCTAGATGCCAGTTTTCTAATCAGTGAAACCTTTGACATGAGGCTGAGAGTTCGGCTGTAAGTCAGCAAGGCTGATAAATATATGACCCTCAGAAAAAGCAGCTGTCTTGATACAAGGCGGGGGGGGGCGCTGCTGTTTTGAGTCCCAAAAGCGTTGGAGTCTCACTCCATCGCCCAGACCTGGAGTGCAGTGGCACGCTCCCGGTCGCAACAGCCTCCACCTGCTGAGCTCCAACGATCCTTCCGCCTCAGCCTTCCAAGTAGCTGGAACTACAGGCGCGCACTACCACGCCCGGCTGATTTTTGATTGTAGAGATGAGGTCTCGTCAAGTTGCCCAGGCGGATCTCGAACCCGCGGGCTCAGGCAATCCACTCACCTCGGCCTCCCAAAGTGCTGGGATTACAGGCTGAGCCACCGAGCCCAGCCACCAACTTCCTTCTAATCAACTGATGCAGAAGATTGCCAATCTCTATCAGTTCCACATTTTAGGGTCTGTAATTTACACCCCATTTCTGGTGCCAGTTCTTGAATTAGTTAACATTCTTTTGATAATAGATTTCTTTCTTTCTTTTTCCTTTTTTAAAATAGGGATGAGGTCTCGCTATGTTGCTCAGGCTCATCTCAAACTCCTGGGCTCAACCACCCGACTCGGCCACCCAAATTGCTGGGATTACAGGCGTGAGCCACTGTGCCCAGCCTTGGCCATAAGTAGTTTCTAAGGCAACTCTATCTTAAACAAAAATAGAAATAGTAAGGATATGGGGTTGTCTCATAGACACCAGGGAGAGGAATTTCTCAAGAATGACCTGGCACCTGGAACTTGAACACAATGAAAACACTTTATCTCTCATCTCTGCTCTTCTCTGAAAATCTTTATTTTCTTCTCTTTCTATAGAACAGAAACTTCTGTCCCTCTGGTGGGAAAATTGATTGTTGACAGCTTCCAAGCTTTACTTTGAGAAAAGCTGATATCTCTGGTCCAATTCTAAATTTCTAGGGAATGAGATTTTGATTGTCCCAGTTTGGATTAGATGTCCACTTCTGGCCCAATAAGCTATCATTATAGGAACATGACAGTTTTTGCTGTAACTCTATAAATGGGGGAAGAGGAGAGTCAATTCCTAGAAAAAAGGGGGGGGGGAGTTCAGCAGACAATCTAACAGGTGTCCATTGTACTAGAGAACCTGAATTCCTTCCATCTTTCATCCTTTCAAACCATCATAGTCTGTTTTTACTGCTGGTTTTCAAGAGTGATCTGTGTGCACTGCCTCACTTATTTATTTCCCAGTCTGGTTTATTCTGTCTATTCTTCTTTTATGATAAATTCCTTTGTGTAGTTTGAAGTTTTTGTTTTTGCATCCTAATAGAGCATTCTCAGATCTCATTCACCTTGGTCATTCTTGGGTTCTGTGTCCTAACTCTGTATGCCATCATCTCCCACCTTTCAGTAAGTTCCAAGTCAGATATGACTACTACTCACTTCAGATTTTGTTTTCTGCTCAATTCCTGCTGAAAGAGTGGGCCATCAAAGCCAGAAAGAAGACAGGTGCTACATCAGTTTCATTTGAGAAGCATGCCGAAAACAGATTTATCATAAGATTATGACTTTGTGCAACTGAAATTAGAAACCTTGCAGCTAGTTTGAAAAGCTCCTGACAAACTAATTCACAATGAAGTTTGGAAATCAAAGGTCCTACCCATAGGAAATAGTAGCTAAAAAAAGGTACAACTTGTAGTTTAATTTGTATTGGTACTTATTTCCCAGATAAAAGAGACCCTGAGGGTAAGGGATATTCGGTTTCACTTTGTCTCTGCACTGCTTTGGGCAAATAAATAATGCAAGTATCATCATTCCTAATTGGGGTCAATAACTCTTTAATTACTAGCTAAAGTAGAGTCCTACAGAAATGCCAGTGGCTATTAAGTTTCACATGTGTTCTTTCTCATTCATTAAAAGCTATGCATATTTTTTCCCACTAAGTGGATAATTCTCCCTCCCTAGGAATTTTAGCTCACTCTAGCTGAATTCAATCTACTTTATTCTTTTCCCATGATGCATCACTCCTCCCTCAAAATTCCTTTTCCTGGAAAAGTAAATAGCCTGAAGTGGCTCAGTGAGATGCAAGGTGTTGGGGTGCAAATCCTAAACACTAATCATCACGCCCGCTTCTTATAACCCTGTGAGCTCTAGGGCTGGCCGGGGTGGTAGTCTAGTTTCCCGACTGCATCCCGAGACCACAGAGAAGACTACAACTCCCAGGATGCCCCTCCGTCCCGCCCCGTTCCCCCCTTCCTCCAGCTAGAAAGCGTGTACCACAGAGAAGACGAGGCAACATGGCTCCCGGAGGTGGAAGGAAGAGGCTTCACCCCTTTTAAAGCGGTGAAGAAGAGCGGTCGGAGAGGAGAAAAAGAGACGTGACTAGAGCCCGTCATCGCTTTTATCCTCCCAGCCTCTCCTGAGTCCGGTCGGCCTCACCCCCTCCTCTCCACCCAAATCCAATTCGTGGTCTTCTCCCCTCCCCTCCCCTCCCCTCCCCCCCCTCATTCCCTCGCTCTCTCACCCCTCCCCTCGGGAATTTTTTTCCCGCCCCCCTCGCCCCCGCGGAGTGCGCACGCGCTCGCCCCCAGCTTCGCGCCCAGATCGCCGCCTAGCCTGCTCGCGCAGCCGCTGTCTCGTCTGCCCACCGACGAAGCATGGGTGTCCAGGGCTTCCAAGAGTTCCTGGAGAAGCGCTGTCCCGGGGCCGTGGTGCCTGTGGACCTCCTCAAACTCGCGCGCACGGTTTCGCGCCAGCAGCAGCAGCAGCAACACTTGCACCGCCAGCTGCCACCGACGGCAGCCCTAGCGCCCGGGGCTCCACGCGCCGCCAGGGGCTCCGCGCCTCTGCAACCGCCGCTCCCGCCCGCTGCCTTGGGTGCCTACTCCGGGGGCGCGGGGCCGACTCGGCACCATCACCCCGCTCACCATTTCCACCACCACGGCCAGACGCAGCCCGGGCTGCACCCTCCGCTGCCGCCTCCGCCCCCTCCGCTGCCCGGGGCCCGGGTGCTGGTGGACGCCGGCTCGGCGCTGCCGCGGCTCTATGGCGGCTACCAGACGGATTGGGTGTGTGGCGGCCAATGGAACGCCATGCTGGGCTACTTGTCAGCGCTGTGCCAGGCTTGTGCCTATCCCGGCGGCGACGGCCTGGAGCTGGTGGTCATGTTCCCCGGTGGCCTCGGCAAGGACCGGCTGGCTGAGTGGGGCCGTCGGTGCCAGGCCGAGCGGCAGACAGCGCAACTGATCGTGGGACACGTGGGCAACAAGGGCACCCCTCCACCGCGGGCCTGGTTCCTGCCACCGGCCTGCCTGAGCCACTGCGTGAGGCTAGCACTCATCCGCTTCCGGGTCAAGGTGAGGG
Source organism: Cephalopachus bancanus (assembly GCA_027257055.1). NCBI lineage: Eukaryota > Metazoa > Chordata > Mammalia > Primates > Tarsiidae > Cephalopachus > Cephalopachus bancanus. The sequence goes on along the minus strand of JAPVLO010001358.1, from coordinate 73,157 downwards.
AGGGGCCGGATCTTAAATAACACGCTCCACACCTATTCCCTCCCAACTAAACACCTAACTACCCACTCACTTACCTGCCTAACCACCTTCGACCATTTTATCCATCTACCCCTCCTTCATACTACTCCCTACCGATTCGTTCACCTACATGATCACATCTCTACTCATGTCATTCCAATAGCTTCCTTCACCTCTCACCCAATTGCCCTATCTCTAGATTTTAGCAGAATTTAGTCAGAATTTCTTCTGTAGCCTCACCCTTCCCCCGCTGTCTTCTGCCTTAAACTGAAATGCCTTTTCCCTGCGTTTTCATGTTAACATGTCTCATATCTCTTTCCACCCTCACAGCAAACAGATGTTAATTGAACACCTTTCTTCTCCATTTATTCCATCTTGACCCAATGCTGCTTTTTTACCCATCAGTCCACTCAGCCCTTTTCATTTCAACATGTTTCTGCCTCTTCCTGCCTTAGCCTAAACAAACAAAAACCCACTGAGTTAGTCACTGTTCAACAAATATTAACCCACTGCTCAGGGGTTTTAAAGACTTGTGCAACATGGTTCCTGCCCTTGGAAAATCAAATGTATACACATGGAACATTTAATCATATAAATGTGTATGTGATTATGCTTTATTGTACAGACAATAAGTATAGTATATGTATGGGGGTGTGGGAGGATATCTATGCAATGAAATGGTTAGGGGATGCTTCCCTGAAGAAGTTGGACCTCACCTGGGTTTTCAGGGATGGATTGGATTTGAATGGGTTGAGGGTTTGGGAGAAGTTGCTTTAAGTGGGAGGAAGAAAATAAACAGAAGCAAAAAAGAACATCAAGTGTATTACGCCCCATGGGCACTTAAGTCCAATCTGCATGTAGTTGAGTCACTGCATATGGGGCCTGGAGAACAGCTTGGCAGCATCCCCAGTTCTTGGCACCACTGCTATTGTTCTGTTGCTTTCCCATACTCTTAAGTTTCAAGTTCCTACGTGTGGAGAATAGCAAGGCTTGTGAAGTAAAGGAGGTGAAGAGGAAGAAGAAAAAAGCAGTACAGGATTGGGTAGGATGAAACCGCAAACCCGTTTCCACAACCAAGGTTCTAGGAGGTTGTCCTCACAGGACAGGGGATTGTGGGAATCACAAACTAAAGAAGTGGTATCGGGTGGAGTAATGAGGAGGAAGGAAATTTTCACTGAGATTGAAAGACCTACACAGAGAAGCTTGCAGCGGTTATAGAGCTTGTGGCTAGAGTCCAGTCATATTAGACTCCTAGTGCTCAGCATCAAGTCTTTGCCTAGGCTGGCTAGATTAGCGTTTTTAATAATAAAAAACCCAATCGTGAGTTATCTCAAACATGCAAAGTAGAAAAAAATAGTATAACAGACACCCATTTGCTTGCTGTCCTGATTGAATATTTTAAAGTAATTCTTCAATCCCAGCCATTCTTTCCACTTTGTTTTCACTGCTACCACTAGACTTTAGGGGCTTTTTACCTCATTGTCATTATTAACCTGTTTGCTGGCAATAGTGACTACATCAATGGAATGTTTGCTATGTGCCAAGTGCTAATCTATGTGCTTTTTAAAAAAGTTAGGTATTATTTGATTTTCACAATAATCTCTGAAGCAGTATTATCTCTGTTTTCCAAAATGAGGAAAATAAGGCACAAGAGGTTTAGAAACTGCCCAAAGTCACCAGCAGCAATAAGTGGCAGAGCTGGGACTTGTGCCCATGCAGTCTGCTTCCAAAGCTCATGCTTTTAACAACTGTGCTCTAAGATGAATCTAAAGTGCTACAGTGATTAGATCATTTTCACACTCAGCTAAATTCTTCCCTGGCTCGATAAAGACAGGTTCCAGTCATTCACTTATTTTATTCTTTTGCTGAATGCTTGCTGTGGGCTAAGTACTACTGTGGTTGCTGAGAATTCAGGGGTAAATAAGGGGATTCCTATCCTCAGAGATCAGCGCTTAGTAAAAGAGACAGATGGAAAGTTGCAGGTGCTGTGCACTAATTGCAAATGATGAAAAATGCCTCTATAGGGGGCATAGTTAATTCTGGGTGACAGAGTGTAAGTTGGGAAAGGCTTCACTGATTAGTCTAAGCCATGAAGAGGGCTAAGGATAGTTCAGATAGTGAACAAGTGTTTGGAGACCTAAGCAGCCATTTGTGAGCTCTGAATAAATTTTGATTAGAGGCTGGCAGAAGAGTTGAATACTGAGTATGTATGGGTTTGTGGTTTCCAAACATTTTTGTTCATCCACATTATTAGTCAAAAGTTTTGAGAAGCAGCCCTAAGTAGAAGATCTTCCTGTCATACTTCACCACACAAAGTCTCATTTTAAAAATCCCAGCAGTTCATCAAAAAATAAGATGGATTGGATAGATGGATGGATATGTGATAAATCAGGTATAGCAAAAATGGAAGAATTGCAGTGGAGATGTTCACTGTAAAATTATTTCAACTTTGCCATATGTTAGAAATTTTTCATAATGTTGGAAAAAAAATTCCCAGCAGTCTTCTTCAGTCCTTAGAACCACTGGGGGATATATGAATCTTACTTCCCATGCTGGACGACTATAAACAAACTCTGGTCTTTTCATAATCTCCATAATGTCTTGTGTACTTTGGGTGCAGGATACCTTTTTTTTTTTTAGCCTAAATGAGTAGGTCCATGTTCCTAAGAAAATGAATTATAGGAGTGACTTGTTAAAAGTGTGTTGTGGTATGACTCATAATAGAGCTAAGACTGGCTCCAAATTGCATATCTAAAGTGTCTATTGATGTTATAAATGAGTGAAGTTCTCGCTCTTGGTTCTGGTCAGTGACTTTTTTGTTGTTTTTGGAGTGATGAAGAACTCCCTGAATTGTGGCACAGACTTGAAAGGTATTAATAACTGATTGTGGTTTCCCTTTTCAGATGAGTGTTCTACTTACTATCTTGAAGGTGGCAATTTTTCACTTGTATTATCTGCATGCCTATTATTTCTTTTGATTGAATGCTAGTGCTTCAGAACAAAGCCCACTACTGTATCTCTCCCTCCTTGGTTTTGTTCTTCAGGCTAGAGCACAAGATGGTCCTTTATTCCCAGTCTAACTTTCATTTGTGATAGAGGAAGTAGAGATGGAAGGATTAGATGATAGATAAGTTACTGGATTGTCTGTTTACCTTTAGACAATTTAGGACTTCTCATGAAAAAGTTCAGTGCATATTGTTGGAATGAATTTTATAATTTGGTTGGTTTCATTTATATGCTCTGCAAACCTTTGTGAATGGTAATCACCAGTAGCAGGAAAATTAAGTAAACCCGCAAATTGCTTGCCTAATCTCTTCCTCATGGTCTCACAAGTAGAGCAACCTAAAGCAATTTTAGATTGTGATTCAGGATATGATGTAGGGTGATTAAGGGGATGAATACTTTATTTTAATGGCTAATGTATACTATAAATAAAGATAATCAGCACATCAACCCTACCATTTCACAGCTATAATTTTTTAGAGTGGGTTCAATTAAGAGAAAAAGTAGTTGATTTAAAGAAAAATATTAAGTTGCAGTACTTGGCAGAAATCATGTTGGTGGTACATGGATAACCAAACTTTGAGAAGTCTGACCAAGAGCTGATGTCATTTTGTGCTTTGATTCTCTAGAGTACATTGAAGTAATGGCTGCTATGCCTCCTGATTGTTTACTTATCCTCAGTCATGGACATTCTGAAATATCAGTGACTCTTCTAGGGGCTCTAGTGGTGGCAAACAATCATAATAGTAATTACTGCCACTTCTTCAGCAACAAGTTGTATATAAAGTGCTTTATAAACAAAATATAAACTGTCTCATTTAGGCCAAGCATGGTGGCTCATGCCTGTAATCCTAGCACTTTGGGAGGCCAAGCATGGTGGCTCATGCCTGTAATCCTAGCACTTTGGGAGGCCAAGCTGGAGGGTTACTTGAATCCAGGAGTTTGAGACCAACCTGGGCAACATAGTGAGACCTCATCTCTACCAAAAAAAAAAAAATCAAAAAATTATCCAAGCATGGTGGTGCACACCTGTAGTCCCAGCTATTCAGGAGGCTGAGGCAGAAGGATTGCCTAAGCCCAGAAGGTCGAGGCTGCAGTGAGCCATGATTGTGCCACTGCACTGCAGCCTGGGCGACAGAGTGAGACCCCAAATAAAAAATAAAAATAAGCCAGGTGTGGTGGCGTGCGCCTGTAGTTCCAGCTACTGGCTGCAGTGACTGTGAGCATACCACTTCACTCCAGCCTGGTGACAAGAGTGAGATTCCAACTGAAAAATAAATAAAAATAAAAATTCTCATTTAATCCTTACAAACTTGCAAAATGCATGGTATTCTTCCCATTTACAGTTGAATCACTGAGATGAGGTAAAATGATTTTTACTTGGTCTGGAAACTAGTAAGTGGTGAATAAGATTCTTGTTCTAGGTTTATATCGCTCAAAGTCTCTTTCGACAATCCCGCCACCCTGTGTCCTTATTGTTTATTTTTGTGTAAGATTGTACATTTTGTTGGCTAGATCAGTGGTCCCTAACCTTTTTGGCATCAGGGACCTGTTTCGTGAAAAACAGTTTTTCCACGGGGGGGTGGGGTGGGGGGTTAGGAGGGATGTGCAGTCAGACCTCACTGCTAATATTAATCTGTGTTTGCAGCCACCCCCCAGCGCTAGCATCACCACCTCAGCTCCACCTCAGATCATTGACATTAGTTTCATAAGGTCCACACAACCTAGCTCTCTCGCATGTGCAGTTCACAATAGGGTTCACACTCCTATGAGAATCTAATGCTGCTACTGATCTGACAGAAGGCGGAGTTCTGCTCACCCCCCCCACCTTTTGCTATACAGCCAAGTTCCTAACAGACCATGGACCGGTACCAGTCCACCCACGAATTGGGGACCCCTGGGCCAGATAATGTACATAGACACATAAAGAAGTTCAATAAGCAGATTTATTAAGCACTTAGTTTGTGCCAGCATTGCTAAATGTACACTACTACCAATACAGTAAGCTAAGTGCCAAGTGTGTTAGTCACACAGTGATGTTATAGGAATTCAAAAGTAGCAATTCCTTTCTTTTCTGCATTTTCAGTCTCTTCTCTCTTATTTGTTTTACTTACAGCTTATACAAATAATCTTTAAAAAACAAAACATCCCTTTTACTTTACAATTCCCTTGAGTCATTATCTTTATCCCCTTTCTTCCCTTTTCACCATCATACTTGAAAAGGGTGACTATTAATTCCTATTCACTAGCCTACTGCCACTTTCCATATGTGCCACTTTGAAACTGCCACATATATTTCCATTCTTAACCCTTTCTTGGTCCTCTTTGAGATAATTGACATCATCAAGCCATCCTATCCTTGAACTGCCTTTCTTGGATTTCTTAATCCCACTCATGTCTGATTCTCCTTATAAATCTCTAGTTCTTTCTCCTCCTTATTCATCGTCCTCTGCCTGCTTCCTTAAATGCTGGTGTTCTCAAGGCCTCTGTCCTATTCATATTCTTCTTCTACATTCATTTGCTGATCAATCTCATCCATTATTATGGCTTTAAGTATTAATTATATTCTGATGATTGCTATAGCTCTCTCTACCCCTAGCTTCTTTCATGAGCTTTTAACACATCTTTTCAGCTCTCTACTACTCAATGTCTTTTATTTTTTATTTTATTTTATTTTTTTGAGTTGGAGTCTCACTCTGTCACCCAGACTGGAGTGCAATGGCCGCTCCCGGCCACCGCAACCTCGACCTGCTGGGCTCCGGCGATCCTTCCGCCTCAGCCTTCCGAGTAGCCGGAATTAGAGGCACGTGCTACCACGCCCGGCTGATTTTCAATGTCTTTTAAGTCACTTAAACTGAAAAGTATCCAAGATAGAACTCATTATCTTTCCCCCAAAACTTGTTACACTTCTGATATTGTTTCTATGAATGGTGTCTTTCATTTGTTTCAATCTAGAAACCATGGATTCCTCTCCTGTCACTTCCCACACTCACTTGGTCATCAAATCCTTTCAGTTTTACCTCAAAAATATTTCCTAAGTCTAGCTACTTATGTCTGTTTACACCCTCGCTGGCTGTAGTTCAGGCTGCCAGAATTTCTTATCTGAACCATGAGAACAGCCTCAACTTATTTCTTTACCATAACTTCTCAGGACACTACCTGCCTCAGTGGTCCCAGTAATACCTTCCTGAAAACCAAAGCTGACTCCTGTATGCCCAAAGATGGGCCTGCTTTTGGCCTGCCCTACCAAGTCCAAAATTGTCAGCATGGCAGACAGTGCCTTTCACAGTCTGATCCCAACTATCCAGACTTACCTGGTGCTCACCTCTGTCCATACCTGTCCCAACCATTACGAACTAGTTTCCTAGGCATACCATGTCCTCTCTTAGTGCTTTTCTTCCTTCATTTCTTTGGTTCTTTTCCTTCCTTCCTTCTTCCTCCTTCCTTCCCTTTTTCTTTCTTTCCGTCACAGAGTCTCACTCTTGCCTAGGCTGGAGTGCAGTGGCATGATCATACTTCACTGCAGCCTCGAACTCCTGGGCTCAAATGATCCTCCTGTCTCAGTCTCCCAAGTAGTGGGGATTACAGGTACATGCCACCATGTATCTACAATTAATTTTTTTTTTTTTTTTTTTAGAAACAGGGTCTCGTTATGTTGCCCAAGCTGGTCTCAAACTCCCGACTTCAAGCAGTCCTCCTGCCTTAGTGTCTCCCAAGTCACTGGGATTACAGGCATGAACTACATAGTGCTTTTCTTATGTTATCTTCACCCTTGCATAGTAAATTCCTACTTGTTTATGCTCAAAAGTTATCATTATGAAATCTTTCCCAGTTAACCTCTGCCAGCTGTGATGAATGATGCCTTCCCTTGTGCTACCAGAGTACTCTGTTGATACTTCTCTCATATTTTTTCTCTCTCATAGTATTTTCAAATCACTTTATACTTCTCTTTCAAATGAGTTCCAAGGGGCTAGGGATTTGCTTTAGGACTTGGCATATTATATACATTAGTGTCTTGACTGACTGAATCACTGTAGAGGGCTTTAAAGGTCATAAGGAATGATTTAGAACCAGTGTTGTATGATGTTATATAATAATTCTATGTAAATCAACTCAGACTGCAAATTGAATTGCTAAACTCCCGTTATTCAGAGGTAAGTTTTGTAGTTGTTTAGCAGTGCATTTATAGAATATATGTGAGGTATGCTGGGTACCTCATATATATTCATTATGTTATTTAATCCTCATAGCCACCCATAAGAATAGGTATTACTCTCTATTTTTTATAGCTAAAATAATAGCAGGTTCATCGTAGTCACTGGCTCAAGGTTATACTGCTAGAACGTGGTTAGACCAAGTTTTGAATTTAAATATATGTGACACTAAAATTCTTTAATGTATCTGAAAACAGTATAGTTGCATTTTTTATAGTTGTATTTTAGGAACTTTTTCCAGAACATTTTTTCTTACATTTAGTTTGTGTAGCATGATGGCTAACAGCACAGATGTTGGAGGCCCACTATGTGTGTTTTGTTTGTTTGTTTGTTTGTTTTGAGTCAGGGTCTCTGTTGCCCAGGCTGGAGTACAGTGGCACAGTCATGGCTCACCACAGCCTCAACCTCCTGGGCTCAAGTGATCCTTCTGCCTCAACCTCCCAAGTAGCTGGGACTAAGGCGCATGCCACCATACCTAGTTAATTTTTAAGTTTTTTTGTAGAGACGAGGTCTCACTGTGCTGCCTAGATTGGTCTTGAACTCCTAAGCTCGAGCAGTCCGCCTGCCTTGATCTCCCAAAGTGCTGCAATTACAGACATGAGCCACGGCTCCCAGCCCAACTACCTGGGTTTAAATCCTACTCTTTTACCTCGTTATATAACCTTGGACAAGTTCACTTCTTTATATGGCACATATTATATGCCATATAAATGCCAGTTACTATTATTTTGACCAAAATATCTTGTGTGCCAAATAAGTTGGACGTTGATCATCTAACTCTCATGCTTTAAGCCTAGCATGGTGTGGCATGCAGGGTCCCTCATGATACGCCTAAGCTTCATTTCACCTCACTTTTCTTATCAGGAAGATAAGTGCTTTTCAGTTCAATTAACATTTTTTGAGCATCTCCTCTGTGCCAGACACTGTGCTAAGTACTATGAACAATAAAATTCATCTATTCGACCTATATTTATTGGACTCCTACTGTGTGCCAGACAGGATTCAAGATTATGATGATAAAGCAAGTGACTAAAACAGATTTCTGAGCTCATGAAGCATATATTCTAATGGGGGGACAGATAATAAACACAATAAATAGATAAAATATTGTAGGTAGCATAATAAGTGCTGTAGAGAAAGATGAAGTAGGAAAGTGAGATGAGGGGTGTTGAGGTCAGGAGTATAAAACATGATACTCTACCCCTCCGGGAGCTCACAGTCTTATAGAAATAAGTAAGAACATATTTACAGTATAAGCCCCCAGGATAATTACTCTAGTCATTGTCATAGGCCCAAGTATATAACCAATAGAAGTGGCAGAACCAAGATTTGCAAACTAGACACCAAAACCCTTGCCCTTTCATGTATATCACATAGGAAATTACAAAGGTTATGGCAAAGGTAGCAAACCGGCAGCCCATTGGCCTCATGTCGTCCATATATTTTTGCATTGGCCTACACATTTCTTTTTATTTTCTTTTTGAAATAACTTCATTTATTTTTATTGATCAGTAGTGTTCACCAGGATCTGAAATCAAATAATGTGTTTGGACTGAGTATTAAGGCATCATCTAGTTGAATGATTTTCATTTCCTGCTGTCATTTAACTTGCATGATACAAGCACGGTTTGTTTTTTTTTAACAAGTGTTAATTTGTTTTTAACCTTTAAAAATTGTGAAATGTTTCAAAAAAGTCTGACTTTCCAACTACTCTTGAAATATCAGACTCTGGCAATACTGGTTGTCCCCATGTGGTGAGCCACATGGTCTTCATTTATTGGTCTCCACCACTCCATGGTGTCTCCCTGACACAGTGACCAAATGCCACTTGTCATTCATGGTAGACATCTTCTACAATGGCTACCAATGATTCCTGCCTCCTGGGATTCACATCCTTGTGTAATCTCCTTCCACCCCAGGTGTGTGGGCTGGACCTGTTGATTTGCTTCTAATGAGCAGACTACAACAAAAGCCACGGGATGTCACTTCCAAGATTAGGTTATAAAAAACTGCAAATTCCATCTTGTTTGCGTGCGCTCTCGCTCTCTCGCTCTCTCTCTCTGGCTCTTTTTGCTTGATTACTCTGATGAAGCAAGCTGCCATGTTGTGAGCTGTCCTATGGAGAGGCCCACAGAACAAGAAACTGAGGGAACCCTCTAACCAACAACCAGGGAGGAACTTGAGGCCCTCAATCTAACTACAACCCGCAAGGAACTGAATTCTTGCCAACAACCACATGAGTGAGCTTGGAAGAGGATTCTTCCCCAATCGAGCCTTGAGATGACTGCAGCCCTGAATGACACCTTGATTGCAGCCTGTGAGAGACCCTGAGCCAGAGGACCCAGCTAAGCCTTGCCCACAGATGTGAGAAAATAAATGTTGTTTTAGCCACTAAGTTTTGGGGCTAATTTGTTATACAGAAATGGATAACTAAAACACCATCGATTGTTGTGCTTGTCCTTTTTTTATAGTTGTTTTGATGAACATGAAATATTTCTTGTACCCACATTTGTGCAAAGTGAAAATAAATAAATTTTTTTTATGCAAGAGGGTCACATACCTAAAGAAGAACAGGAGAGAGCCTATTTCTTTGTGGAATTGATGAATTTTCCTATATTTCTAAATAAAATTTATCTGTTGAATATAATTTTAGATGCCATTTAAAAATAAACCATTGTAAGAAATATGATCGGGATACAAAAATGAGTGCAAAAATGAAGAGAACTTTAAAAAGGACTTGGAATTTCAACAGGCTATGTTTTTGAATACAGAATAAGTGATACTGCCATGAAATGCAAGTATGTATCATATGAAAAAAATTCCAGGACTTGAAAGCCTTTTGTATGTATGTGGTAGTTTTGTTAAAAAAAAAAAGTATCTGTTGAGTAGTAGAAATTACATCATAAACAAGCATTTGCAATGGTTGGAAATACTATTGCTCAGGATGTTAATGATTGGTGGCTTAACATTTTTGTCAAGAAGGTAAATTATTTGTGGAGTTTTAGAAACTGGTCACAACAGATAAAACCACCACCCACATAGCTACACATTTGGATAAATGCCTAATCAGTAGCTCTCAAATTATGGTCCCTAACCAACAGCAAGCATTGTGCCACCTGGAAACTTGCTGGAAATGCAAAATTCTCAGGCCCTACCTCGGACCTACTGAGTCAAAAACTGAGAGTGGGTCTTGTTAGTCTGGTTTAACAAGCCCTCCATCTGATTCTGATACATGCTAAAATTTGAGAACTACTGTACCTAGATATAATTCATGTGTTAGTAATTTTGATGCTAACTCACGACTTGCAGCTTGTCACAGGTACATCTGGAAATACCTGGATTTTGTATGTTCAGAAAAGTCTTGAAATTTTAAATATCACTTGGTCAGAATTATTTTTTAGGTTAGAAAATATAGTTTATTTAAAAGTAAATTAGAGAGAGAGAGAAAATTCACCTCCCCAAGGCGGAGGGGGGCGGCAGGGGGGACCGACAAAGCCCAGAAGCATGGAGACAGCCGTAGCTAAAAGGGCCACACAGAGTCTAGCAAGGCAATGACTTTCAGAACTACTAAATATGACTACAGATAGTGCTTCTGCAGTAGTGTTAAACTGTCGGACTTAGGAAACTTCAGTTTTAGTCAGAAACTCTCCAGGGTCCTAAACTTAAAGCTGTTCACTCTTCAGGATTCCCTTTGTGCTAAAAAGTTCAGAATTAATCAGATCAGGAACTAGTAAATAACATTGTGGTTTGCACCAAACATAGCTGAATACTTTGGTAAATTATTAGGTGCGTGTTACAGAACTCTGCCCTGTTATATAGAGGTTGGTTGGCTTAGTTGAGGCATGCTACTCAAGATACTGAAAAAAATTGCTTGTTTGGCATCCAAAGGGCATTTCAGCACACCCACAAAGATTGAAATAAAACATTTGACTTGTTTGGTTGACTTTACAACTCATCTAGCCAATATGAATAAAAACAGGGTTGTTATCTTCACAAATGTATAGTTGTATTTGTTTGTTCCTAGCAAAATTATGCCTTTGGGAAACTCATTTGGCAAGAGATAAACTGATTGACTTTGCTGAAATTGGTTTCCAAGAAATGAAGGTAATGGCCTTAATTGCATCCCATAATTGTTGAATTCCAGAAAATGTTCTCTGATATTATAGTTATGAAAGTTTGTTATAGTTAGCCTTTCTCAGTTTTCATGATATCTGAGAGATTCAGTGGAGATACTGAATTACCTTGCTATGGTACTGAAAATGACACATGATGTCATTGAAATTCCAGAATTCTACAAATATCTTGGGAGTAGTTACCATAAATATAAAAAACACTGTACCAAACATCTGAGTTTAGAAATGCCTCCATTTCTAAACAGCTGTTTTCCACTATGAAATAGGACCAGATTAATCACCCCCAGTGAAAGGATTCAAGGCTAAATTCTGTACTGCACATCGTAACACAAAAATGTTAGACCTAACGACCTTGTGCCTCATGGAAGCATCGGCTTCCAGTTCCAGGTCAAAGGAGAATAAACTATAAAAAAAGTAATGATCAGAATTTTCTAGTTTTTCACTTGTGTTTTTAATTTAAAATGTAAACTGCAATATTAACACCCGCAGCTTAATTGCATTTTTGGAAATTAATTTTTCTTTTCTCAGCCTCTTTCATTCGTTCATGTCAGCTGCCAACCACCTGTAAGCATTTTCAGCCTCTGGTTCAAGGATGCTTAGAAATTTCTTGCATCATTGTTTCTCTATAGTTCCTGTCCTCCTTTCTAAGGTAATTCAGAAGCTCTTTTGGACTCCTGTTTTCCTCTAATTCCTAAGGATACTTTTCATCAGATCTTTGGACTTTTCAATCCTGAAGATCTGCTTTGGGCAGAACAACTGCCTGTTCTATTCTGTCTCAAATGATGTCTGAGGACTTCTAGGCAGTAGTACATACCATAGACTTCATCTCTGCAGAACAGACTATGATTTATTTTATAACTACCTCTTTAGAGCTTGTGTGCAAAGTATTTCATGTAAATCAGGTAGAAATTAAATCTGTAAATCTCCATTTTACAGATGAAGAGGCTAAGTTACTTGCCTATAACTTGTCCCCATTCAATTGGAGCATACGTAGGTCCCTTGGATGCCAAAGCTCCTGCTGTATACACTGATTACAAAAGTTAATCTCAAGGTGCGGTCTTCAGCCCACAAATGAGCCACAACAAATATTTTAGAAATCTAAATTTTTCCTTTGGTTCTTACATGTGTTGGAAGGTTTCACCTACAGAAATGGGCTGGCTCCTGGCAGCCTAAGAGTAACTAAGGGTGCTAAAATTAGATAGTCACAAGTTAAAATGAGCACATTAATAATGTGCACTGAACACTGGATTAGTATCCTACTACCTCCAGCTTGATTATCTATTTCATGGCAAATGCTGTACCATGTATGTGTATGTAGGTTATTAAAATTCCTACAGTTGGGAGGGAAGGCCACTTTATCATTGTTACTTTGAGTTGGCTGTGGCTTTTCATTGCTATTTTTATACTTTATTCTTTAGCTTTGTGATTATCAATCTAGTCTCTTAATGGCTGTTTGAACTCCACAGTGTGTATTGATACATATTTGCATCAATAGGAGTTTCAGTCTGTAGTTATTCAGTAATTAGACTTCAATGCACATAGGCCTTGCAGTTGAAATGTAAGTCATTCATATTTCTATTTGCTAAAGCAGGTTCAAACATCCATCTCCACCGTTGAATTTTCTTATAAGGTGATGCTTCCTTGTTATCTTTGGTTTCTTTTTGCCCTGGAATTGAGAGCAGGTGGTGAAGGTAGATCACAGAACCCTGCTGGAGTCAGACACTAGTTTGGTATATTTAACATAGTAGATGGAAGTGAGGCTAGTATCCCAACTGAATATGGGACAAGCTAGAGAAAGTCAAATACTGCAGAGGTTAGAAAGCAGTATTGCCTCTGGTTTGAAGTTACTTAAAATAACAGCACTCTGGTCCAGGCAAGGTGCTAGAGAGGTGCTGTAACATAATTCTGCCACTAATGGGCTCACGACCACATAGTTATTCATTATGCCCTTGTGTTTATTATATTACATGTGAATTGATCTGTGATTACTATATGTCCAGTTGCCCTTATTTGAGAAATAACATAATTTGATGAAAAAAGCATTATTTTGAAGTGAAACCTAATTGGGTTCAAATCCATGTTCTGCCATATTGCTAACTGTGTGATTTGGGGCAAGTTTTCCAAGTTTCAATTTTTTCTGCTTAAAAAAAGGAAGGGAAGGGGAATTAATGATATAATACCTATTTCACAGAGTTGGAAGGATAAATGAAATATGCTTAGCCCAGTGTGTGTCTTGAAATATTAATTACTACAATGTCAGTTCTGTAAGGGCAAGGATTCTCTTGTTCACTGCTGTCTCTTCACACCTAGAAGTGCCTGGCTCAGTAAATACTGGGTGAAAGTTGAAACTGTTTGTTGATTGCCTACTCGTTGTGAGTGTACTATGTGCTGGAGATAACAGCAGTGAACAAAACAGATTAAAAAAATCCAGCCTTGCCGGGCTTGGTGGCTCAGCCTGTAATCCCGCGCCTTTGGGAGGCTGAGGTGGGTGGATTGCCTGAGCCCGCGGGTTCGAGACCTGCCTGAGCCCGCGGGTTCGAGACCCGCCTGGGCAGGCGAGACCTCATCTCTACAATAATTCAAAAATCAGCCGGGCGTGGTAGCGCGCGCCTGTAGTTCCGGCTACTCAGAAGGCCGAGGCGGAAGGATTGCTGGAGCCCAGCAGGCCGAGGCTTGGGCAACTTGGTGAGACCTCGTCTCTACAATAAATCAAAAAATTAGCCAGGTGTGGTAGCGTGCCCCTGTAGTTCTGGCTACTTGGAAGGCTGAGGAGGAAGAATCGCATCGCCGGAACCCAGCAGGTCGAGGCTGAGGAGGCCCGGAGCGTGCCACTGCACTCCGGCCTGGGCGACTGAGTGAGACTCCAACTCAAAAAAAAAAAAAAAAAAAATCTGAAAATGAGGCAATATATAAAATGGGGATTATGAGCTCAGGTTCAAGAGAAGTTTGGAACACCTATCCTTTCTGGTCATTTGGTTCAATCTCCACCTACCAAAATCCTGATTTGGGGAAACATTTGAAAGCCACTGCTTTAGGCTACTTTTAGTACTTCCAACTACTGGTTGGAAATTAGTCATTAAACTTTTCTCAAGGCCGGGCTCAGTCTGTAATCCCAGTACTTTGGGAGGCCGAGGCGGGACCTCCTCTCTACAATAAATCAAAAATTAGCCGAATGTGGTGGAGTGCGTCTGTAAGTTCCAGCTACTTGGAAGGCTGAGGCAGAAGGATGGCCTTGAGCCCGGCAGGTCGAGGCTGCCGTGGCCGTGAGCATGCTACTGCACTCCAGCCTGTGCAATAGAGTGAGACTCCAACTCCAAAAAAAAAAAAAAAAAAAAGCTTTTCTCAGCTGTTTTTCCCTGAGTTTTATAAATAGGTGTCACTTCCTCTAAAATAGGTGCCCTTCCTATTCCGCTAACTGGTTAGGTAGGTGCCTTTCCTCTGTATTTCCATGGTTCCGTGTTCTTAACTTCTCACAAGTGCTGTAGTGTTTTGCTATGTGCTGTCTGCTTCCTGGCACTTAGTAAACCCTCTGTCTATATTCACTGAACTGAACGATGAACCGGCAATTAAAAGCTATGTATAGTTGTTCAGAACCTCAAGTCTTACTTTCTTAAAAACTCAAATGTGTGGCCGGGTGCCGTGGCTTAAGCCTGTAATCCCGGCACTTTGGGAGGTGGAGGTGAGGGGATTGCCTGAGCCCGCGGGCTCGAGACCAGCCCTGGCAACTTGGCGAGACCTCATCTCTATAAAAAATCAGCTGGGTGTTTTAGCACGTGCCTGTCATTCTGGCTACTTGGAACACTGAGGCGGAAGGATCGCCTGAGCCAAGCAGGTCGACCCTGGGGTGACTGCGAGTGAGCATACCACTGCACTCCAGCCTGGGTGATGGAGTGAGACTCCAACTCAAAAAAAAAAAAAAAACAAAAAACTCAAATGTGCTGTTTTACTCATTAGCTGTTTGACTGTATTACAGTTAAATCTCCACTAAACTATTGTACCCTTCTGGAAAATTGCAAGGTTAACAACTAAACTGGACCTGTCTGGGCCAGGCACTGCAAGTCTCTGTGCTTATGCAATAGCAGTCATCATAAATGTATAAATAGAGCCAGAGTGCTCACTTTTCTGAGGGTCATTGTTGCTAGAAGGCTATTTCTTTTTGCCCTAGTTGGAATTGAATGGCCATCAGCCACTCTAAATTGTATTTTGCTAGTAATAAATTGCCATGCTGTGTGATCTGACTAGAGAACTGTTTCTTAAACTTGCCTCATCATGAGAATCATCTAGGGTTCTTGCTAAAAATAGATTCCCTGCCTTACCTCCAATCTACTGTGAATCAGACTTTTGAGGGGAGAGGCCTGGAACAGCAATTACCTCCAGGTAGTGGGGGTAAAAGGACTGTTACTTTTCACTGTACATTCTGCTATATTGTTTGATTTTTTCCCCCTACATATATTCTGCTTTTATTCAACTGTGATTTATCTTTTAAATAAGTATTGCAGTTTATGGAATGAAAATTCAGAAGGTACAAAAGGATATATGGTTTTAAAAAAATCTTGCTTCCACCCCTGTCCCCAGCCACTAGGTTCTTCTCCCTGGAGGCAACCAGTATTATCAGTTTGTTGTGTATTTTTCCAGAGATAATAATACTATACATATAAATACATATTATATATGCATATTATACATATTATTATGCATACATATTTTAAACAAAAGTGCCTTTTTGTGTAAACAAAGAACATTATGTTCTATACTTTGCATTTATTATTTAATATACTTTGGTGATTTTTCTACCTGTGTACACAGTTTTTTATGATTTTATACCATTTCGTTGTGTGCATATATTATAATTTATTTAACCAGTTCCTTATTGATAAGCAATTAATTCAGTCGTTTCCAGTCTTTACCTGTTACAAATAATGCAGCATTGAATATTTTGTGTATTTGCAAAGCAGTTGTTCATACTTAAGCACTTGCATTGTTGTTCCAAGTGCTTTATATACCTAAAGGATAAATCCTTGGAAGCAGAATTGCTAGGTCAAAGGGTATGTGCATTTGTAATTTTAAAAGATCTTATCAAATTGCTCTCCCTACAGATTGTACCATTTTATACCCCTACCAGCAATGTTTACAAGTGCCTATTTCCCTCACGAATACATGATTTACTGATTTTATAGGTGAAATACCATGTTTCAGTATGGTTTTAGTTTTCACTTCTCTTATCACAAGTCAGTTTGATAATCTTTTTATATTCTTAAGAACTATTGGTGTTTCCTTTTTTGTGAAATGTTCTCTTAGATTTTTACCTTTTTTTCTTCTCTATTAAGGAAGTTAACCTTCTGTGCTATGAGTTTCAAAGTTTTTTGCTGTTTGCCATTTGTCTTTTGAGTGTACTTACATTGGCTTTTCCCAAACAAATGTTTGATATTTTTCTTATTCATCAACTAATCATTTATATGTTTATACTATGGAAATGTTTTATTTTTATTTAGTTGCAAATATTGACCCTTTTCTTTTGCATTAGTGGATTTTCTCTTATACCTTCCCCACTCTGAAATTATATGAAATTTCCCCCATGGTATCTTCTATTATTTATGGTTATTCTAGTTAAAGTGTGAGATATGTATCCATTTTTTTCTTCTCAAATGACTCTCCAGTTATTCCAACATAATTTGTCAAGTAATCTATATTATTTTTCTAATTTAAAAAATGAGACATGGTTTTCTTTTTCAACAAATGCATATAAATAAAAGGAAGAGGAGCTGCTATAAATTAAAATACTTAGGAGCTATAGTAACCAAATACAGCATGTGGATTCTATTTGGATCCTGATCTGAATAAACCAACCCTCAAAAGATGTTTTGGGGACAATCATAGAAAATAGAATAGGGACTAGATATTATGATATTAAGAAGTTATTGTTAATTTTGTTGAGTGTAATAATGGTATTGTGATTATATTATTTTATTGGTGAGTTAAGTAATGAATTATTAATGGACAAAGTGATTTGCTATCTGGAATTTTCTTTAAAATATGCCAGGAATGACCAACAACCTATGAAAAGATATTCAGCATCACTAATCATCAGAGAAATGCAAATTAAAACCATAATGAGATAGCACCTCATACCCATTAGGATGGCTACTATTTAAAAAAGAAAATAAGTGTATTCACAAGGGTGTAGAGAAATTGGAACCCTTATACACTGTTGGTGGGATGTAAAATGATGCAGCAGCTATGGATAACAGTGTGGAGGTTACTCAAAATATTAAAAATGGAACTATATGATCCAGCAATACTTATAGGTAGATATCTAGGAATTGAAAACAGACTCTCTAAGAGATATTTGCACACCCGTGTTCATAACAGTGCTATTCACAATAGCCAGAGTTGGAAGCAACCCAAATGTCTATTGATGAATGAATGGATAAACAAAATGTAGTATATACATACAATGGAACATTAGCCTTAAAAAGGAAAGAAATCTTGTTACATGCAATATGGATGAACCTTGAGGACATTATGAAATTAACCAATCACAAAAGGACAAATACTATTTGATTCCACTTTTGAGGTATGTAAAGTAGCAAATTCATAGAAAAAGAAAGTAGACTGGTGGTTACTAGGAGCTGAGGGAAGGGGAAAAGCGAGTTGTTGTTTAATAGGTATAGAATTTCAGATTTGCAAGATGAAAAAGTTCTGGAGATATGTTATACAAGAATGTGAATATCCTTAACACAACTGGTACACTTAAAAATGGTTAAGTGGTAAATTGTGTTCTTCTAATCATAATAAAAATATATTTAAAATGCCATAAAGCCAGGCATAGTGTCTCACACCTGTAATCCCAGCACTTTGAGAGGTAGAGGCGAGAGGATTGCCTGAGCTCAAGGGTTCGAGACCAACCTGGGCACCTTGGCGAGACCTCTTCTCTACAATAAATTTTTTAAAAAAATTTAGCTGGGCATGGTGGTGCGCACCTATAGTCCCATCTACTTAGAAGGCTAAGGTGGAAGGATTACCTGAGCCCAGCAGGTCGAGGCTGTGGTGACCATGAGCACGCCACTGCCCTCCAGCCTGGACGACAGAATGAGACTCTGACTCAAAAATAAAGTGCCATAAAAAAGAGAGGGGCAAGGTAGATGAAACATGAGTGACTTAACATTGATAATGGTTGAAAGTAGGTAATGCTTTCATGGGGGTTTATTATGTTATTCTTTTTGCCTTTATATATTTAAATTTTTCCATAATAAAAAGTTCTTAAAGCGAGGGTTAGGAAACTGGGGGTTTATGAAAGAGCTGAATTTGAATCCTACCTAGCTCCACTTTTTAAAAATGGAGTTACAGCCGGGCTCGGTGGCTCAGCCTGTAATCCTGTGCCTTTGGGAGGCTGAGGTGAGTGGATTGCCTGAGCCCGCGGGTTCGAGACCCGCCTGGGCAGCGAGACCTCATCTCTACAATAAAATAAAAAAATCAGCTGGGCGTGGTAGCGCATGCCTGTAATTCTGGCTACTTGGAAGGCTGAGGCGGAAGGATCGCCGGAGCCCAGCAAGTCGAGGCTGCGGTGGCCGGGAGCGGCCACTGCACTCCAGTCTGGACAACAGAGTGAGACTCCAACTCAAAAAAAAAAAAAAAAAAAAATGGAGTTACAGCCGGGCTCGGTGGCTCAGCCTGTAATCCCGCGCCTTTGGGAGGCTGAGGTGAATGGATTGCCTGAGCCCGCGGGTTCGAGACCCGCCTGGGCAACTTGGCAAGCCCTCATCTCTACAATAAATCAAAAAATTAGCCGGGCATGGTAGCACACGCCTGTAGTTCCAGCTACTTGGAAGGCTGAGGCGGAAGGATCGCCGGAGCCCAACAGGTCGAGGCTGCAGTGGCTGGGAGCAGCCACTGCACTCCAGTCTGGGCGACAGAGTGAGACTCCAACTCAAAAAAAAAAAAAAAATGGAGTTATAATTCATATAACATGAAATTCACCATATAAAGTGTACAACTTAGTGTTGTTTAGTATATTCACAGAGTTGTGCAACTATCACCACTAATTCAGAACATTTTTATAACCTTAAAAGGAAACCAAGTACCTATTAGCCTTCACTCCCCATTGCCCCTTTCCCCCAGTCCCTGGAAACAACTAATCTATTTTTCCATCTCTATGGATTTGCCTATTCTGGGCATTTCATATAAAATAAATCATACAGCATGTATTTTTTGTGTCTGACTTATTTCACTTAGCATAATATTTTCAAGGTTCATTCACATTGTAGCATAAATCAGTACTTTCTTTTTATGACTGAGTAATATTTCCTTGTATGGCTATGGATATGGAACATTTTGTTCATTCATTCGTCAGTTGATGGACATTTGGGTTATTTCTACTTTTTAGCTATTATGAATAAGACTGCTGTGAACATTCATATGTAAGTTTTTTTGTGAAAGGAGTTTTTCAATTCTCTTGAGTATATACTAGAAGCAGAATTGCTGACTGTACTAGAAGCAGAATATGATGACTGTTTAACCATTCGAGGACCTCTCACAGACTATTTTCCAAAGTGATTCCACCATTTTACATTCCCACCAGCATTGTACAGGGATTCCAATTTCTCTACATCCTCACTAGCATTCATTATTTTCCATTTTTAAAATTATAATCATCCTAGTAAGTGTTAACTAGTGTCTCATTGTAATTTTGATTGACATTTCTGTAATGACTAATGATGTTGAATATCTTTCCATGTGCTTATTGGCTAGCTTCGCTTTTTAACTGTGTGACTTTGGTCAAGTTCTCTAACCTCTGAGCCTCATTGATCACTTATCTGTAAAATGGAGATAATAATGTCTCATGATGTTATTGCAACATTAGTTGATATGAAGTGGGTTTGGAGTTGTGCCTGGTACATAGTAGGTATTTGATACCTAATGTTACTTTGCTACTTGAGCTGGAGGTGACCTGCAATCCAGGTAGACTTTCCCAGACTTCAGTACATCTGCTGTAGAAGTCAGATGTTGAGATGTTAGTGCCCTCTCATTTGCCAGGGATGCTCGTCTTTTTCACAACCACAGCGGGCCTTTATTTATTTATTTATTTATTTACTATTCTGTACCAGTCAGCTCCTGCTTTCTGTTCTTCCTAGTTGGAAGAACATGGTTAGGACCATGGAGGATATACACAAGAGTGAGATAAAACCTGTGATCTTAAAACATGAAGATGATTATGATATTGTCAAATTAGTTCTGTGACTGTGTTATCTGTCTCAGTGCTATAACACCCAGTGCTATAAAGGTGAAGAGGAAGGTAATTATCAAAGAATCTAAGAAGTGGTAGGTCTGTGGAAAGTATTTGAAACATTGGGAAAGAGAGGCATTAAAGTATTCTATGCAGGGAAATCAAGTGAGCAGGGAAGCAGAAGTAATATTGGAAGCAGGTAGTTAGGAAACTAGCTTGGTGGAAGTGAGGGTGTTGGAGAATTGTGAGGAGATTTTTGAAATTTGAAATTCTTTTAGCCGGGCTCAGTGGCTTAGCCTGTAATCCCACGCTTTGGGAGGCTGAGGTGAGTGGATTGCCTGAGCCCACGGGTTCGAGACCTGCCCGGGCAACTTGGCGAGACCTCATCTCTACAATAAATCAAAAACTAGCCAGGCGTGGTAGCGCACACCTGTAGTTCCAGCTACTTGGAAGGCTGAGGCGGAAGGATCACCGGAGCCCAGCAGGTCGAGGCTGCGGTGGCCAGGAGCGTGCCGCTGCATTCCAGTCTGGGCAACAGAGTGAGACTCCAAGAATTTTTTTTTTTTTTTTTTTTTTTTTTTGAGACAGGGTCTCACTCTGTCACCCAGACTGGAATGCAGTGGCATGTTCATGGCTCACCACAGCCTCGACCCCTTGGGCTCAGGCAAACCATCTGCCTCAGCCTCCCGAGTAGCTGGGACTACAGTCACTTGCTACTATGCCTGGCTAGTTTTTTTGGTTTTCTGTAGTGGTCTCGCTGTGTTGCCCAGGCTGGTCTGAGATTCTTATTCTATTGTTTTCCATTACCTTCTTGAGACTATGTGGTAAAAAGAAGTCCTATACCTGGAGTCATGAGACTTTTGTTCTAATCTTGGTTCTTCTGCAAATTAACTAGGTAATCATGTCATTTATCTTCTCTAGGCTTCAGTTGCCTAAGCAATAAAATGAATAATTGGTTTACTTCAATGGTTCTTAATTGGAGATGTGCTTAAGAACCTGCTGGAAGCTATTTTGAAATATAGGTGTTTGAGCTGGGCTCGGTGGCTCAGTCTATAATCCCGTGCCTTTGGGAGGCTGAGGTGAGTGGATTGCCTGAGCCCGCGGGTTCGAGACCCGCCTGGGCAGCAAGACCTCATCTGTACAATAAATCAAAAAATCAGCCGGGCATGGTAGTGCTTGCCTGTAATTCTGGCCACTTGGAAGGCTGAGGCCGAAGGATCGCCGGAGCCCAGCAGGTTGAGGCTGCGGTGGCCGGGAGCGGCCACTGCACTCCAGTCTGGGTGACAGGGTGAGACTCCAACTCAAAAAAATAAAAAAAGAAATATAGGTGTTCACGCTCAGGAAATTGTTTCTGCAGATCTGAGGTGAGGCCCAGGTTTGTGAATTTTGAAAAAGCTCTCCAGGTGATTGTGATTTACATTCCTAGTGTTTTAAGAGTCACCAAGTTAGTTAAAAATCACTAGTCCTTAGCTTTCTGGCGTTAAAATCACTTGGATGGTGGCTTTATCAGCTGCAAATGAGCTAAAGGTTATGTGTTATTGTGGAAAGATCATAGACTGGTGTCAGTCTCACCTAGGTTGCTGTTTTCAAATCTATAGCTCTGAGCCTCAGTTTCCTTATCTGTATAATAGGGCTTATAATGCCTACATGATCAGGTTGTAGTGAAGAGAACATATCACATTTAGCAACTTTGCCTGGTACAAGGTAGATGGATGCTCAACCAGTGATTTATATGAAAGGCATGCTGGAAGAAACCATCCTCAGCGGACAACATAAAACTATGCTTCTACCCTGACACATCTAGAGTTAACCGTAACTCTAGACATAAATATGTTGCAATACTTTTTGGTTCCTTTGCCTGGATAGCAAACACAGACTTTGCTCGCTATCTGTTTACCAGTGTTCTTCCCTTGTGTGTGACACGATTATCAATTATGACAAGATTCATTCTCCTAGTCTAGCAAAAGTTTAATGCAGTGTAACTCCCATTGGACTCCAGAAAACTACCATTCCTTTACAACTTAAATGAAAGATCAGTTGAGTTGAACAAAATTATCAGGGTCCACAGACCCTAGAAGCAAAATTTGGGCTTTGATCCTAGTCATTTGATCTTGGAGATAATAATGCAAAATGGGGATAGTAATGAGTTATCACTTCATAAGGTTGTGAGTATTAAAAGTATTAATACATGTAAAGTACTTGGAACATTGCTTAGCATATAGTACATATTCTGTATCTATTAGCCATTATTATTAATATTACTATGCTCTTATGTGGTAGCCAGAACTAAAGTCTCTGTGGTCACGGAACTTGGTCTGGTGGAGCTAGTATACAGATAACTTCAGTATGCTTCAAGTGCATGAACAGAGGCAAGTACAGGAGAAATACTTAACGGTTTGCCTCTATTGCATAAAAAAATAGTGCTTTCCAGGAAGAAGCCTGGTACTATAGAAAGTGCGCATTCTAGAATCAGATTAGGCTGGATTTGAATTCTGTCTACCACTTACTCATTATGCAATTTTGGGAGCAGCCAACCTTTTGCAGCCTTAGTTTTCCCATTTCTTTTCTTTTTTTTTTTTTTTTTTTTTTTTTTTTTTTGAGTTGGAGTCTCACTCTGTCACCCATACTGGAGTGTAGTGGCCGCTCCCGTCCACCGCAGCCTCGACCTGCTGGGCTCCGGCGATCCTTCTGCCTCAGCCTTCCGAGTAGCCGGAATTACAGGCGCGTGCTACCACGCCCGACTAATTTTTTGATTTATTGTAGAGATGAAGTTTCTCCAAGTTGCCCAGGTGGGTCTCGAACCCGCTGGCTCAGGTAATCTACTCACCTCAGCCTCCCAAAGGCGCGGGATTACAGGCTGAACCATCGAGCCCGGCTAGTTTTCCCATTTCTAAAATGAGGTGAAGCTTCTGAACTATGTCTGTTGGAAGTATCCTATTTGGGTGCTCTACAATCTAAGATGCCCCCAAGAAAAAAAGCAAGGACTTTTAAAAAATAGTTAGATGACTTTATATTTGTGTCTATTTCCATGTCTAAGTTTTTCATCTATATGTACTTTGCTATGGTTGTTCTGACAATGAGATAACATGTAAAATATGCACAGCACATAGTAGATCTGAGCAATAAATAATAGCTGTGTTATCTTTCTAACAAGTCTTCTGTTATTGTTTGAAGTAAAACCTTAAGTAATATATACCATGTTGGGCAACCCCCTGGGGTCCCCTCCTACTGTAGGAGCTTTTCTGTCCTCTCAATAAATCCTGCTTTACAAAAAAAAAAAAAAAAAAAAAAATATATATATATATATATATATATATATATATATATACACACACACACACACACACACACACACCATGTTAATTTCAGTATTCAAATTTTGAAGATCATCAGGCCAAGTTTCATGAAAGGAGTAAAAAAATTACTGGGCATTTGAATAAACACTTGTATAATGCTGTGTGCATTAACCGAAATAAGTTATAGGCTGGGAGGTTTTTGTTTTGTTTTTTTAAGTGTGTTCTGCTCAGCCACATATAATCTTAAGTTTCACTGGATTATAAAATTAGTTGCTAACCTTTCTGACTTCTAACAAGATACAAACCAGTTTCTGTGGCATGACATGTTCTCTTCTTCCCTCCTAGGTCTTTCAGAGCCTCGAAGACCACCATTTGGAAGTGGTGGCTTTTTTCAGGGAAAATGGCTTCCATGGCCTTCTTGCCCATGACTCCGAATATGCTCTCTACAATATTCCCTCTTACTACAGTTCCCACGCTCTGAAGCTGAGCTGGAATGGGAAGAACCTCACTACTAACCAGTTCCTGATGCAGGAGGTGGCCAAGCAGTTGGGCCTGAAGCGGATGAATTTTCCTATATTTGCTGCACTGTTAGGTAGGTATTCCAAAGAAAAGACTACAGGGAATGGTAGTTTCTTCTTCTTGTGTTGTTGTAAAGACCAGAGTGATTTAGCCTGTCATCATTAAATTTGTCTTTTTAAAATCCTTGTGCCAAACACCATGCTAGGGTGAACCCATCAGGCTTTTGAGCTTCTTAGTAGACCACACTAAAACTCAGCATGTTTGTCTTATGGATTGCTACAGCATATTCTGGAACATTATTTTGATTCCTATAAAACTTTTTTCTTTTGTGACATTTCGTAACTGTTTTGTGCAGAGTATTATCTTAAGCCAAATGTTTTACTAGCTTAGACAACTTTGATTCCCCACTTAAAGCATCAGCATTTTTCCCCCAGTGTCTAAATTTAGATTGGGAACACAAATTATTGATTATTTTTTTTTTCTTTGTTTCTTTTGTGCTAATATTTTATTATGAAAATTTCCAAATATCCAGCCAGATTGAAAGAGTTTTGCAGTGAAAACCCTATATATACCACCTGTATTCTGCCATTAACATTTTACTATACTTTCCTTACCATATATCTGTCAATTCCTCTATTCATCCATAAATCTATCTTTTAAAGATGTATTTTAAAGTAAATTTCAGAGAGTTGATGATGGTTTGAACTGGTTTTCCAAGTACTAACAGCATGAAAATTAATATCCTGTCTTAGGTATGACCTCTGCTCTATAATCCCAAAGGATAAGAATTTGGATAATGTAATGGAGTCAGCACAAGTTTTGGAATTAGGCCTTAGGTAAATCACTGAAGTCATACCTCCCTGTTTTCATTTTCCTCATCCGTGAAATAGGAACAATAATACCTCATGTTTTATTGGTAAGGTGAAATGAAGTGAAGTAAATGCCTAGCACTTATTAGGCAATAAGTAATTGGTGGCTGCTATTATAAAAGGCAACATGACTGGGTGATAGCATGGACCGTGGAGTCAGATGATCCTAGCTCTTTATCCTGGTGTGTGCACTTATTGGCCACAGCACATTGGGCCAAGTCACCAAATTTGTTTGAACCTCTGTTTTCTTATCTGTAAAATGGAGATATTAGTACTACCACACACAGTCAATATAAAGATGGTACATATAATGTATGTGATACATAGTAGGTAATCAACACATAGCACACACATTAAGAATATAGACCTATATAAATTATTTGATCATTTTTTTCTCCCAGGGCCTCTTTCATGGCCTGGAGGTTCTAAGAAAATATTTGTACAGTCAATAAATGACAAGTGTACTTTATAGGTAACCACATTCTCCCAGATGAGGACCTGGCTGCTTTTCACTGGAGCCTCTTGGGACCAGAACATCCTCTTGCATCACTTAAGGTAATGTTCCCCATTTCTTATCTGTACAGATTAGGGGACATCAGGTTTTGATTGGAGTTTTGATGGAATAATTATCTTTCATTAGATTTAAAATATTTCACATATGTACAGATACCAAATTTGGTACGATCAATACCTTTAATAACTCAATAATTCATACAAATCGATGAAGAAAAGTACTAATACCCCTATAATGAAATAATGAACAAAGGACAGAAGCAGGAAATTTACAAAAGATAAAATATAGTGATTAGAAGTTCAGCCTCACTAGTGATTAGACATGTAAATTAAATGAGCAGTGTGATTTCTTTTAACTTAACAGTTTAGCAAATATTGAAAAATTAGTATATTGTTGGTATCAAGGCTGTGGAAAGACTAATATCTTCATACACTTCTGGTGGTAGAATAAGTTGGTGGTTGTATTCTATTTTCCTAGTTCTTTCGCTCTCCTAGATGACTGTTTCATACCTTCTCCTCTCTCCCCAAGCCTCTAATACTTCCTCCTCATTTCCACATGCTCAGTTCATGACTTCACTTCCTATTTTACTGAGAAAATGGAAGCAATGGGAAGAGAACTTCCATAAGCTCTTACCTTCTCTTCATTTCATCTACATGTATCTCTGTGCCCACATGCTCTGCCTGCCTCCTGTTAAGAGTAGATGACCTAGCCGGGCTCGGTGGCTCAGCCTGTAATCCCGTGCCTTTGGGAGACTGAGGTGAGCGGATTGCCTGAATCCACGGGTTCGAGACCCGCCTGGGCAACTTGACAAGACCTCATCTCTACAATAAATCAAGAAATCAGCCGGGCGTGGTAGCGCGCGCCTGTAGTTCCAGCTACTTGGAAGGCTGAGGCGGAAGGATCGCCGGAGCCCAACAGGTCGAGGCTGCGGTGGCCGGGAGCGTGCCACTGCACTCCAGTCTGGGTGACAGAGTGAGACTCCAACTCAGGAAAAAATAATAATAATAATAATAATTTTTGTTTTTAGAGTCAGGGTCTTGCTGTGTTGCCCAGGCTGAAGTGTAGTGGCTATTCCCAGGTGCAACTACAGCCTCGAGCTCCTGGACTCAAGCAATCCTCCTGCCTCAGCCTCTCCGGTAGCTGGCATTACAGACATTCACCACTGTGCCTGTCTCTCATCTCCTTTTGCCAACTTAAGAGCATCAGAGGCCAGGCTCAGTGGCTCATGCCTATACTCCCAGCACTTTGGGAGGCTGAGGTGAAAGGATTGTCTGAGTTCACAGGTTCGGACCAGACTGGGCAACCTGGCGAGACCTCATCTTTACAATAAACCAAAAAATTAGCCGGGTGTGGTGGCACGTGCCTGTAGTTCCAGCTACTTGGAATGCTGAGGTGGAAGGATCGCCTGAGCCCAGTAGGTCGAGGCTGCAGTAGCTGTGAGTGCGCCATTGCACTCCAGCTTGGGTGACAGAGTGAGACTCCAACTAAAAAAAAAAAAAAAAAGAGCATCAGTTCATTCTTTCTGTCCTTCTTTCTCATTCATGTCAGTTTTCCTCTCTTTATTGACTGTTTCCCACTGGATGTATAAGCATTTATCCATATGTATCCATATTAAACAATAAAACAAAAACCTGCTCTTAACCTCACTCCACCTAAGGATGCTATTGCTCTGTATTTCTTCTTATATCAAACTCCTTTAAAGAGTTGTCTATACTTGAGCTGCTTACTATCCCTATCCCCTGTTCTCTCTTCAATTGATTTGCTAAACTACCCTTAACAAGGTCACCAAACTCCAGGTTAATAAACCCAGTAGCCAGCTCTCAGTTTTCATCTCACTTGACCAATAAGTAGCATTTGACACAGTTGCTCACTCCCTCTTCCTTAGAACACTCTTTATTTCCACTTGGTTTTAAGGACACTACTCTCTTTTCATTTGTTTCCTACCTTGCTGGCTGCCAATTCTCAATTGTCTTTGTCTTTTTCTCTACTTCTTAACTGTGGAATGTTCCAGAATTCCATCCTGGTTCCCTTCTCTTTTCTATGTACACATATGATTGATCTCATCTAGTCTCATAACTTTATTTTTGTTTTCTTATTTGTTTAGAGACAGGGTCTTGCTTTGCTACCCAGGCTGGAGTACAGTGGCACAATCATAGCTCACTGTAGCCTCGAACTCCTGGGCTCAAGTGATCCTCCTGTCTTGGCCTTCCAAAGTTCTGGGGTTACAGGTGTGAGCCAGTCTCATGACTTTAAATACTATCTGTCCACGGATAACTCCTAAGTTTATGTCTCCATTTCTGACCTTTCTCCTAAACTTCAGATTCTAATATCTAACTGCTTATTAAACATCTTCATTTAAATATAGTATAGGCATTTCAAAGTAATATGTCCAAATGGAAAGTCCTGATCTTTCCCCTGAACCTACTCTTCCCATAGCCGTCCTCATTTTTGTTGATAGCAATTTCATCCTTCCATTTTCTCAGGCTAAAAACCTTAGGGTCATCCTGACTTTTCTCTTTCCCACTTCCCACATTCCACATCCCATTTGTCAGCAGATGCCACCAGCTCTCTTTTCAAAATATATCCACTTACCATTTGCACTGCTGCTACCCTGATGAAGCCACCATTATTTCTTTTTTTTTTTTTTTTAATTAATCAGTATTTTTTATTATCGTTTTGTGGGGTACAGTTAAGGGTCAGGTGTACAATTACGTTTCGCCACCATTATTTCTTGCCAGAATTATTATAATAGCTTCCTAACTGTTGCTCGTCTGTTTACACTATTTCCCCCACCCTCATTTATTCTCAATATGACAGCAGAGAGATCCTTAAAAAAATTTCATATGATACCACTTTTCTATTCAAAATCCTCCAGTGGCTCTTCATGGCACTCACTCAATCCTTACCATGGCCTACAAAGCACTATACTGTCTGACACCCTGTTATATCTCTGATTTCATCCTTCTTTTCTTTTGCACTTAGAACCTTTGCACTTACTATTCCCTCTACTTGGAATGCTTTTTCTTCCCACATAGCTCTTTCCTCACTCCTGGAGGTTTTTGCAAATGTCATTATTTCTGTGAGGCTTTTCCTTAGTCACCCTATATAAAATTGTATGCACATGCTTCTGTAATAGGGATTGCTCAGAAAAAAGTTATATGCACATATGTACACACACTTGTGCTCCATAACCCCTTCTCTACTTATATTTTCTCCATAGTACTTACCTATATCTAGCACATTCTATATATTTTATTTAATTTGTTTAACTTCCCTCACCCTATCCCAACATATGTATGCTAGAATTGAAGCTCCCATAAGGGCAGGGATTTTTTTCTGTCTTGTTCACTGCTGTGTCACTGGTGCCTATGTGTCAGTGCCTAACACATAGTAGGCAGTAAATATTTGTTAAAGGAATGAATAGTAAAGCTTTTGGTGAAACAATTTTTAAAAATTCAAAAGACCTAAGGAAGTTTTTACCCTTTGTCTTAGTAATTAGAGTTTGAGGAAGCTTATAATTAAATAATTGGAAAGTGAGCAACAAATCATACCCACATTTCATGATAGCATTAAAAATTTGTTCTTTAAAAATTTTTAAGCATCACAAAAGTCAGAAAAATAATATAATAATATAGTGAATTGCCAATGTTAAATTTTCCAGATCCAACAGTTATCAAAATTTTGCCACGCTTTCTTGGATTTTTTTTTTGTTGCTAATGTATTCCAGACCTCAAATCATTTCACTCCCACATTCATTCTTCAGTATGTATCTCTAAAACACTTAGGCATTTTTGTACATAAGCACAATGCTATTATTATTCCTAACATAATTAATGCTAATTTCTTGGTATCATCTTAACATCCAGTCCATTTTCAGATTTTTCTGATTATCTCAAAATGGCCTTTTTGTGGTTAGTTCTAATCAGCATCCAAATATGGTCCACACATTACAACATTACTTTTACTAGCAAAAAACTTGAAATAACCAAAATGTCTCACAAAAAAAAAAAATCTGATAAATTGTGAGTGTCATAAAACAGTAGTTATCTCTGTAGGAGGATTGTGGATATTTCTATCTCTTTATACTTGTCTGTCCCAAGTGTTCTGTACTGAGAATTGGGGGGAGGGACTACTTTTCAAGAAAATATTTTATTTCACTGAATTTGAATTCTATATCTCCCCTCCCCCACTTCACCCTTTTTCTTGGTGATCCATCTTTGATGTCAGTGTCCTTTGTTTATCTTGCCTTTTCCAGGTCCGAGCTCATCAGCTGGTTCTTCCTCCCTGTGATGTGGTAATCAAGGCTGTTTCTGAGTATGTTAGTTCTATCAAAGATCCCTCAAACCTAGATGTGGTTGGGAAGGATGTTTTCAAACAGTCTCAGGTGAGCTAGCACTCCTCTTCCTAAGGGTTGCCAATTTTTTTACCTTTAAAATTTTTTTAAAACTGATGATTAAAGCAATGTAAGCCCACTCTGGGAAATTTAGTTACCACTCTGGCATGTGTTCTTCTGATCTTTTTTTGTTTCAAGGTTCCTGAGTTATGATGGTATAACTTAACATTTTTCAGCTTTACAATGGTGCAAAAGCAATACTCATTCAGTGGAAACCATACTTTAAGTATTCGTACAACTACTCTGTTTTTCTTTTTGTAAACTTTTAGAGACAGGTTCTTGCTCTGTCGCCTAGGCTAGAGTGTAGTAGCATGATCATGGCTCACTGCAGCCTCAAACTTCTGGGCTAAAGCGATCCTCCTGCCTCATTCTCTCAAAATGCTGAGATTACAGGTGTGAGCTACCATGCTCAGCCTCTGTTTTTCACTTTCAGTACAGTGTTCAATAAATAGCATGAGTTCTTCAATACTTTGTTATAAAATAGTCTTTGTGTTAGATGATTTTGCCCAACTGTAGGCTAATGTAAGATGTTCCAAGTACATTTAAGGTAAGCTAGGCTAAGCTAAGCTATGATGTTTGGTAGGTTAGGTGTATTAAATGCATTTTTGACTTAATATTTTCAAATTGTAATGACCTTATTGGGACATAACCCCATTGTAAGTCAAGGAGCATCTGTATATTTTAACATAAAGGAGGTCTTGCTTAGTGGAGGATAATGGGCAGTGAAAAACACTACTTAAAATGAGTACACATAAAACAAGAATCAAAATTTCATTGTTAACAGTGGGAAAAGGCTCAACTGGGATTTTATCTTACAAATTGAAACTAAAACTAATGAAAATGTTAGTCTTGACCGGGTGCAGTGGCTCAAGTCTATAATCTCAGCACTTTGGGAGGCTGAGGTAAGAGGATTGCCTGAGCCAGCCAGTTCAAGACCAGCCTGGGCAACATGGTGAGACCTTATCTCTACAATAAAAATAAAAAAATAAGCCAGGCATAGTAGCGCGTGCCTGTAGTTCCGGTTACTTGGAAGACTGAGGCAGAAGGATCGCTGAAGCCTAGTAGGTTGATGGGGTGGCCGTGAGCGTGCCACTGCACTCTAGCCTGAGTGATGGAGTGGGACTCCAACTCAAAAAAAGAAAAAGAAAAAAAATGTTAGTCTTTATTTTTAACAGTTCAATTTATACCTGCCACTCTGAGTTTTTCACTTTTATTTTTTAAAGTAACATAAAAAAATTTTTTTAAAAAGTAACACACAGTTAAATCGACTGTTGTATATGAGGAGGACCCCCCCAAACCCGGAATTTATTTATTAAAAATGGTGTTTTTATTCTTACATGTTTAAACTTTAGTCACCTTCACACTCTCTGGTTGATGCAGTATACCTTTCAAGATGCTATTTCCACTGTTCAAAACAGTTTTTGAACTCATCAGTTTTGATGCCTTTTAGCGCTTCTGCTGTTTTTTGTTTTGCCTCTTCCACATTGGCAATACGTTTCCCTTTGAACACTTTTTTCATGGGGGAAACAAACAAGAGTCGCTCAGGGTGAGATCAGGTGAATAGGGAGAGTGGGGCATGGGTGTCATTGCTGTTTTTGGTCAAAAACTGCTGAACACTCAGTGTGGCGAGGGTGGGTACGTTATCATGGTGGAAGTACCAGTCACCTATTTGCCACAACTCAGGATGTTTCTTCCGCAAATCAAGACACAGCCTTCTCAAAACTTCCAGATAAAAAACTTTGGTTGACCATTTGAGATGGAGGAATAAATTCCAAGTGTTCTAGAAGAGATCTACCCTCTAAAAGATAATTCTGTTTTTTGGGGGAGGTCCCCCTTCGCATATATGTATATAGTTCTATGAATTGTTAACACATGTATAGATTATATAACCTTCATCACTATCAGAATACAGAACAGTTGTACCACCCAAAAAACTTGTTCTGTCCCTTTGTAATAACACCCAAAACCCTAGCAACCACCAATCTATTTTCTATCACCGCAGTTATGTCTTCTAAAGAATATCACATGAATGGAATCATATAGTATGTAATTTTTTGAGAATGGCTTCTTTCATTCAACATAAAGTCTTTGAGATTATTCTAAGTTGTTGCATGTGACCTGTATTAATAATACATTCCTTTTTATTGCTGAGTAATAGTCATTGTATGGGTATACCACAATTTGTTTATTCATTCACTCCTTAAAGGATATTTAGGTTGATTCCAATTTTTGATGTTATGAATAGAGCTACTATAAACATTTATGTACAGGTCTTTTTATCTCCTGGTATAAATATCTCAGAATGGAGTTTCTAGATCATATGGTAAGTGTATACTTAAATTTGTAAGACCCTGCTAAACAATTTTCCTGAGTAGCTGATATACCAGCATTTGGTATTGTCAGTTTTTTAAAATTTATTTTTTAATC
The DNA here is from genome assembly GCA_027257055.1 of Cephalopachus bancanus. Classification (NCBI taxonomy): domain Eukaryota; kingdom Metazoa; phylum Chordata; class Mammalia; order Primates; family Tarsiidae; genus Cephalopachus; species Cephalopachus bancanus. The sequence continues at coordinate 40,548 of JAPVLO010001358.1, read as the reverse complement.
AACAAATGCAAACTGTATATATTTATTGTGTACAACATGTTGTTTTGAAATATATATACATTGTGGAATGACTAAATCAAGCTAATTAACATATATTTTACCCTGCATACTTTTCATTTTTTTGTGGTAGGTACATTTAACATCTACCATTTTGGTAATTTCCAAAAATACAATATACCATTATGAACTATAATCACCATGTTGTACAATAGGTTGTCAGTATTTTTTTAATACTCACTCTAATAGATATGTTGTGGTAGCTCATTATAGTTTTAATTTGCCTTTCCCAAATGATCAATGAACATTTTTACTTGTGCTTACTTCATCCATATATCCTCTTTGATGAACAGGCTATTCATGAACAGTCTTTTTGCCAGTTTTTTATATTGGTTTGTTCATTTACTTACTGTTGAGCTTTGAGAGTTCTTTATATATTTGGTGTACTAGTCCCTGGTCAGATATCTGGTTTGCAAATATTCCCAGTGTCTAGTTTGTATTTTTAGTTCTTTTAACAGCATCCTTTGCAAAGCTCATCAGTTTTTATCTTTAATGGATCATGCTTTTGGTGTGATGTCTGAGAATTCTTTTCCTAACCACAGGCATGAAGATTTTCTTCTGTTTTCTTTTTCTTTTTTTTAATTGTTTGAAAAATGGAACATTTATTGCATGACTAATCGTTGAAATTTTTAAGATAAACTGGATGCTACAACAGCCACCTTCTTGGGTTTAGGTATTGTTCCTTCACAGAATCCATGCCTGAATTTGCAGTATGTAATTTTTAGGGGCCTCATATACCAATCCTAGTAGTATTTCATCTTTTAATGCTGGAACTCCAGTTATACTGTTTCTTGTACTTGACAGAATAGCCATATTTGCCACAGATTGACTTCTGAAAATGGTATAGTCCTTAGAACCATAGCAGTGGCATGACATTGACATGTACATCTTATTGCAATGCTTTCAAAACGATGTTTCCTTCATCATCTCACTTCTGCTTTTCTCCTGTCTTTTAAAAATTATATAGTTCTACATTTTACATTTTAGAACAAGTTATCCATTTTTAGTTCATTTCTGTATAAAGTGTGTAGGGGTTTTTTTTCATATTCATATCCCGTTGTTTCAATACAGTTGTTGAAAAGCATATCTTTTCCCCCATTGAGTTGCCTTTGCACTTTTGTAAAAAATCAATTGTTCATATTTGTATGGGTCTATTTCTGGACTTTGTTCTGTTCAATTGATTTATGTGTCTATCCTTTCACCAACAGCACACTGTCATGATTGCTGTAGTTTTATAGTAAGTCCTAAAATTAGTGATTCCTCCAATTTTATTTTTTTAATATAATTTTGTCTCTTTTTGTTCCTTTGCCTTTCCATATAAATTTTAGAATAGTCTTGCATATATCTACAAAAAAAGAAATCCTGCTGGAGTTTTTTATTAGAATTGTATTAAATACATAGATGAATTTGATGAGTCATTGAATCCAAGAATATTATATGCCTATTTAGGTTTTTGATTTCTTCAAGCTAAAAGTTTTATAGTTTTTATATGCAACTCCTGTACATTTAAAAATATTTATACTTAAATATGTCATATTTCAGTTACCTATTGTAAAGGATATTATTTTGTTCATTTTAATTTCTAATTTTTCATTGCTAATATATAGAAATACGATTGATTTTTTTGTGTGGTTACCTTGTATCCTATGAACTTTCTCAGCTCACTTATTCTAGGAATTTTTTGGTAGATTTCTTGGGTTTTTCTTTGTAGGTGATCATGTCTGTGAATAGGTTCAGTTTTATTTCTTTGTTTTCCTATCTGTACTTCTTTTTTTTTCTTGACTTATTCCACTATCTGGGATTTCCATATAATGTTGAATAGGAATGCTAAGAATAGATGTCCTTGTCTTGTTACTGATCTTTAGAGGAAATTCAGTCATCATTAAGTATGACATTAAGCCGGGCTCGGTAGCTCAGCCTGTAATCCCGTGCTTTGAGAGGCTGACGTGAGTGGATTGCCTGAGCCTGCGGGTTCGAGACCTGCCTGGGCAACTTGGTGAGACCTCATCTCTACAGTAAATCGAAAAATCAGCCAGGCATGGTAGCACATGCCTGTAATTCCGGCTACTCAGAAGGCTGGGGCGGAAGGATTGCCAGAGCCCAGCAGGTTGAGGCTGCAGTGGCCGGGAGCGGCCACTGCACTCCAGCCTGGGTGGCAGAGTGAGACTCCAACACACACACACACACACACACACACACACACACACACACACACACACACACAAAGTATGACATTAGCTGTAGTTTTTGTACACATTACAGGTTGAGGAAGTTCTCGTCTATTCCTAGTTTTCCAAGCATTTTAATAATGAATGGATGGTGTATTTTGTCAGATGCATTTTCTGTTCTATTGATAGGATCTTGTCGTTTTTCTTCTTTAGTCTGTTAATATTTTGGATTGAATTTTGAATGTTGAACCATCCTTGTATTCCCAGTACATGGGTGTAGTATATTATTCCTTTTTTGTATTGCTAGGTTTGAATTGCTGGTATTTCATTGAGTATTTCTGCATTAATCTATTTATTTACTTACTTACTTATTTATATATATATATATATATATATATATATATATATTTTTTTTTTTTTTTTTTTTTTTTTTTTGAGTTGGAGTCTCACTCTGTCGCCCAGACTGGAGTGCAGTGGCCGCTCCCGGCCACCGCAGCCTTGACCCGCTGGGCTCCGGCGATCCTTCCGCCTCAGCCTTCCAAGTAGCTGAAACTACAGGTGTGCGCTACCACACCCGGCTAATTTTTTGATTCATTGTAGAGATGAGGTTTCACCAAGTTGCCCAGGCGGGTCTTGAACCCACGGGCTTAGGCAATCCACTCACCTCAGCCTCACAAGGCTCGGGATTACAGGCTGAGCCACCGAGTCCAGCTTGCATTTATTTTGATGAGGGATATTGGTTTGTAACTTTTTTGTACTGTCTTGATCTGGTTTTGTTATCAGAGTAATGCTGGACTTATAAAATAAACTGGCAAATATTCTTTTCTATTTCTGGAAGAACTTGTATAGAATTGGTGTTTTTTTTTTTCTTTAATTGGTGATAGAATTTACCAGTGATGTGTCTGGCATGGATTGATTTGAATTAATCCTATTTAGAGTTTTCTTAGCTGCTTGAATCTCTAGGTTTGTCTTTCACTAAATTTGGGGAATTTTCAGCTATTATTTCTTAAAATACATTTTTCTGTTCCACATTCTTTGTCTTTTCCTTGTGTGACTTCAATAACACCATTGTTAGACTTTTTGGTATTATCCTATAGAACCCTGAGTCTTTGTTCTTTTTTTGTTAGTTATTTTCTTGACTTTTCAAACTGAACAATTTCTGTTGATCTGTCATCAACTTTACGGACTTTTTCCTCTGTCATCTCTATTCTCCATAGAGTTCATCCACTGAGTTTAGAAAATTGTTTTGGTTATTGTATATTTAAGTTCTAAAATCTCCATTTGCTTCTTCTTTATATATTTTCTTTCTTTGGTGAGACTTTCTGTCTTTCTATTTGTTTCAAAAGTGTTATCATTACTTTCAAGGATATTTTTATGATAGCTTATTTAAAATCTTTGTCAGATAATTCCAACGTGTGTATTGCTTCAGCATTGGCAACTTTTGATTGTCTTTTTTCATGGGAGTTTAAATTTTCCTGGTTCTGGTTATGTCAAATAATTCGAGATTGTATCTTGGACATTTTGAAATTATGTTATGAGACTTTTGGTCTTGTTTCAGTATTATGGGGAATACTGATACAGGTTGAATTCTCTTATCCAAAATGCTTGGGACCAAAGGTGTTTTTGGAATATTTATTTATTTATTTATGGAGTATTTGCATTGTATTTACTGGTTGAGCATCCTTCATCTGAAAATCCAATATCTGCAATACCGCATTGAGCATTTCCTTGAACATCATATTGACACTCAAAAAGTTTTGGATTTTGGATCACTTCAGATTTCAGATTTTCAGATTAAGGAAATTCAACCTGTAGAATTTTTTGGTTGTTGTTGTTGTTGTTGTTGTTGTTGTTTTTAATCACCTGTTCCCAAGCTCTAACAACCTATAGTTTTGTTTTAGGGAAAAATCAACACATTTAGATCTAGGCCAGCAGTTCTCATCATTCTTCTGCTTCAATGTCAGTGCAGTTTTCAAAGCCTTTGCTAGCATATTTGGATCAGTCCTGTGTATAGATCACCTAGTGGCCAGTCTGGAGCTTGGGTCCTGGTGTGTCTCTTAATTCAGATCTCAGAGTCTGTGGTCTGTTGTTTGAGGTCAGATCTATGCATGTGCACTTTAGGGATGAGCACAAGAGTTTATATACAACCTTATGGTGTGGCTTCTTGAGCTGTTGGTTCTTTGTGATTTCTTTAGTACTTCCTGGTTTATTGGACCATCCCCTTTTCAGTCTTCCTACCATAAGGTCAGAGTTTTAACTACTCTGCTGTACACTTTTTGTGATTGTGCCCAATGCTTGGACCAAGTAGCAGGAGGACAGAGAGAAAAATAGCATTGGGGGCTCACCCTACCCTCTTGAGACCACTGCTCCTTTGATTGAAGAGGAAGGTTCCCATCGTTCATCCTATCATTTAGTTTCCTGCTATTTTCTCATTGCCACTGCTGCCACCAAAGGTTTGCTTTGGGCTGGCACACAAGATAACAGAAAAAGAAAAATAAAGAAAAATGGGGGATTTTAATACACTTTCTGAGTTTTCAGAGATCACTCTCCTGTTTCTTGGGCCAGAACAAGACTAGGGTTTCTCCTGGAGCTTTCTCTGTCCATGTCAGCAGACGCTTCCAGATTTCAGGCTACATTGTGACCACTCTACGGGATACTAGAGGAAATAAGAAATGCTAAACTCAGCCGGGCTCGGTGGCTCAGCCTGTAATCCCAGCACTTTGGGAGGCTGAGGTGACTGGATTGCCTGAGCCCACAGGTTCGAGACCCGCCTGGGCAACTTGGCGAGACCTCATCTCTACAATAAATCATAAAATTAGCTGGGCGTGGTAGTGCATGCCTGTAGTTCCAGCTACTTGGAAAGCTGAGGCGGAAGGATCGCCGGAGCCCAGAGGGTCAAGGCTGCGGTGGCCGGGAGCGGCCACTGCACTCCAGCCTGGGTTGACAGAGTGAGACTCCAACTCAAAAAAAAAAAAAAAAAGAATGAAACGACATATTGGTTCGGGGACATAATTTTTCCAGCAAAATTTTGTGATAGCACAATCTAAACATTTGTTACTTTACATTTAACTTGCTAGCACAATTATTAGGAGGATATATATGTATATATATATATATATAAAATACCCCGGCTTTATTTTCCCCAAGAGATTACATCCTTTTGATATTCAAATCATTCTCTTTCAAGTGCCTTTCTTGCCATCATCTTTTGTAATTCTCTTTTCTACTGTTATTGAACGCTAACTGCACCAGATTCTCATTAGTCCATCACTTCTAACATGATGTGAGCAGTCCTCCATCATTTTCCTTGACTTTTGAAAATCCTAACCCTTGTGACAGATTTGCTCATTTACATTGATTTGCATTATCCTTTCAGCAGTTTGCATCAGACAGGAAGGGACTGACGCACAAAGAAAGAAAGTTGACCTTTTAGGTAGGGAGGGATGTTAGGGAAAGTAGGGGATAACATGTAAATGAAGAATAAATTTTATAAGTGCTTATTTGAGTGGTGAATATTTTTAGCTTTTGCTTCTCCTTGTAGTTTCATAAACTTTGGAGATGGATTATGATTATTCTTAATTATAAGAATCCCCTTTTTCACTAAAAAACACCTCAAAATAAAAAATAGAGATGTGATTCCTAATTCCACTCTAGTTTTTTTAATTTGCATATTTTGATGAGGTAGCTTTGACAGTATAAAACATTCTAAACTTTTTTCTCTTAACAGTATGTCTTAAAACTATTTTTCATTGTTTTTGTATAATCTTCATTATATTGTTTTTAATTTAATAATCAAAATAATTAAATTTTGCAGAGTGGATGCAGAGCTTGAGATATTAAGAGAGATTCTGTAGGGTTTGTGTTTTTTTAAGAGATTGCTTTCCATTATTATGTGTGTTATTAAGCATAATAAGAGATAATGAATAAATAATAGGACATCGATACAATGGAATGTTATTCAACAACATAGATATCATTCTCTGCAGAATTATGATGGGAACTCTCCTAAACAAATATATAAGAACTGTTAGGTAATAATGTCAAGGTGAGGGGTTCTATTCTACTATCTGAGGTCGCTGTGGATCTCTAAAGAAAGGGCGGGGCTTTTTAAATACCATCATAGAGCAAATACTGAATAAACTTTACTTATTTTTAGTTGACAGAAAGGCATACAAATTTTATTAACATATATGGGAATCCAGGCACGGTGGTTCAAGCCTGTAATCCCAGCACTTTGGGAGGCCAAGGTGAGAGGATTGCCTGAGCTCAGGGGTTCAAGACCAACCTGGGCAACTTAGTGAAACCTTGTCTCTATAATAAATCAAAAAATAAGCCAGGCGTGGTAGTGCACGTTTGTAGTTTCAGCTACTTGGAAGGCTGAGGCGGAAGGATCACCTGAGCCTAGCAGGTCAAGGCTGCGATGGCTGTGAGTGTGCCACTGCACTCCAGCCTGGGTAACAGAGGAAGACTCCGACTCAAAAAAAAGAAAAACATACATGAGAAGTGATTAACCCCGAATGAACTTTTATGTGCAAGGTCCTGTGGTAGGTACTCTCGAATGTGAATAGGTCATTCTTGAAGTTCTGTCCTCACAGAACTTCAAGTTAAATGGGGAGGAGCAGAAGCAAATTAAAAAATACGATAAAGAAAACACACAAGCCAGGCATGGTGGCTCACGCCCGTAATCCCAACACTTTGGGAGGCAGAAGTGAGAGGATTGCCTGAGCCTCAGGGATTCGAGAACAGCCTGGGCAACTTGGTGAGACCTCATCTCTACAATAAATTTTAAAAGTTAGCCAGGTGTGGTGGCTCGCACCTGTGGTATCAGTTACTTGGAAGGCTGAGGCGGAAGGATCACCTGAGCCCAGCAGGTCAAAGCTGCGGTGACCATGAGCGTGCCACTGCACTCCAGCGAGGGTGACAGAGTGAGACTCCTACTCAAAAAAAAAAGGAAAAACACAGAATATCAAACAGGAAAGTTTTCATAGAAGTGGTGTCCCTTGAAGGAAGAGTGTTTGCCTCTCAGGGCAAAGGACAAAGTGGTACATTGAGGGAAGTACATGTAATTCAGTATTTCAGGGGAGTGAATCATAGATCTCTACGTATTGACATTGACTATAGTAAGTCTTATTGACTAGTCCATAAGACTTATTGTTCAATGTGGAAAGCAAGATGAAAAACAGTGTGAGTCGGGCTCGGTGGCTCAGCCTGTAATCCCGCGCCTTGGGAGGCTGAGGTGAGTGGATTGCCTGAGCCCGCGGGTTCGAGACCCGCCTGGGCAACTTGGCGAGACCTCATCTCTGCAATAAATCAAAAAATTAGCCGGGCGTGGTAGCGCGCGCCTATAGTTCCAGCTACTTGGAAGGATGAGGCGGGAGGATCGCTGGCGCCCAGCAGGTCGAGGCTGTGGTGGCCGGGAGCGGCCACTGCACTCCAGTCTGGGCGACAGAGTGAGCCTCCAACTCAAAAAAAAATAAAAATAAAAAAATAAAAAATAAGTCGGGTTCGGTGTCTCAGCCTGTAATCCCGCGCCTTTGGGAGGCTGAGGTGAGTGGATCGCCTGAGCCCGTGGGTTCGAGACCCGCCTGGGCAGCGAGACCTCATCTCCACAATAAAGCAAAAAATCAGCCGGGCGTGGTAGCGCGTGCCTGTAGTTCCAGCTACTCAGAATGCTGAGGCGGAAGGATCGCCAGAGCCCAGCAGGTCGAGGCTGCGGTGGCCAGGAGCGGCCACTGCACTCCAGTCTGGGCGACAGAGTGAGACACCAACTCAAAAAATAAAAAAATAAAAATAAAAATAAATAAATAAAGCAAGCAAGAAAGAAAAGAAAAGCAATGTGATATAGCTCCATTTATGTGAATAAAACAAAGCCATATTGGTGTCTATATATATGTGTGTGTATAAACACATAACAAAATTTATAAAAGAAAATCTACCAAGCTGGTAACATTATTCACTTGGTGGGGGAAGTAGATGCAGAGGTAGAAATATTAAGGGAAACTCTGTGTAGGGTTTGTGTTTTTTAGGAGATTGCCTTCCATTATTATCTGTTATTAAATATAATGGATAATAATGAATAAATAATAGCACATTGATACAATGGAATGTTATTGATACAATGGAATGAAATCATTCTCTAAGTCCCTAATTTGCAAATGTTCTTTAGATTTGAAACTCTTTTTTCATGCAGTTATATGAAATCCAATTTTTTTGAGAAACCAGAGAGCACTTTTGTTTTTCAGTTAGGCTGGAGGACATGAAGATCTCAACTCTTGTGCACATGCATGTATACAAATAAAGAGGTCTGAAATGCTGTATGGTTCCTGGGGTGCTAACAATCACAGTGTATGAGAGATAATACTGAAATGCTTTAACATTTTCTTATTTATTATATATTCTTATTTTCTGTAAGAAATAGATATTGTTTGTTATATTTAGTAAATTTTTTTAAGAAAATCGCACTGGGGCTATATTATGAGCACATTAGTGATGGAAGTCTAACTTGAGAAGACATCTGTTTAGGAAAGAGATTTAGTATCATGTGTCAAGAGTCTGTGAAAATGATCGTACCCTTTGACCTAGTAACTACACTTCTAAAAATTTGCCCCATGAAATAATCCCAGAGACTTATGTAAAAGGATGCTCATGAGAGCATGACTTATAATTAGAAATTGAAAATGACTTTAATATCTTACATTCCACTAGATGAAATATTATGACAGTCTTAAAATTATATTCAGGAGGATTTTTAAACAACATTGGAAAAGGCTTGATAAGTGAAAAAAACCCCTTCTCAGTCAACCCTTCCCCCACAAAGATAAACATCCATTTTTATTTCTGTTGCCATAGATTACTTTTACGTCTACCTGAAGTTTTTTTTGTTTTTTTTTTTGAGTCGGGGGGCTCTCACTCTTGTTGCCCAGGCTGGTGTGCAGTGGCACAATCACGGGTCACTGCAGCCTTGACCTCCTGGGTTCAGGCAATCTTTCTGCCTCAGCCTCCAAAGTAGCAGGGCCTACAGGCATGCACCACCACACTTGGCTAATCTAATTTTTTTTTTTGTAGAGACAAGGTCTCACTATGTTGCCTAGGCTGGTCTCAAACTCTTGGGCTCCAGCAATTCTCCTGCCTCGTCCTCCCAAAGTGCTGGGATTACAGGTGTGAGCCACTGTGCCCAGCCTCTACCTGAACTTTATTTTACTTTTTTGAGTTGAGGTCTCACTCTGTCACCCAGGCTGGTGTACAGTGACATGTTTATGGCTCACAGAAGCCTCAGCTTTCTGGGATCAGATGATCCTTTGGTCTTTGCCTCCCAAGTAGCTAGGACTACTGGTATGCACCATCATGCCTGGCTAATTTGTTAAACATTTTTTGTAGAATTGAGGTCTTGCTATGTTGGCTAGGCTGACCTTTTTTTTTAAACAAAGTTTATTAGAGAGAGAAGGAAGAGAGACATGCCAGAGCTGGCATGGGCAAAAGAAACTGCATAGGCTGATCTTGACGTCCTGGGCTCAATCAATTCTCCCAAAATGCTGGGATTACAGGCATGAGCCACTGCACCTGGCTTGCCTGAACTTTTGTGTCTCCCTTCTTCACTCAGTATGATGTCTTTGGGATTTATACATATTATTGTGGGCATCAGCACTTTGTTCTTTATTACTGTGTAGTAATCCATTGTATGAGTACACCACAATTTATCCACTCTTCTGTTGATATATATTTGAGTTTTTTCCAGTTTGGTGCTATTATGTTAACATTCTTGCTTATGTCTTTTGGTGAATATATGTACTCATTTCTCTTGGGTAAATACTTAGGAGTAGGATTGCTGTACCATATGGTTAGTGTATGTTTAATTTTATAAGAAACTGCCAAACTTTTCCAAGTTGTATCAATGTATGCTCTTGCTAGCAATGTACTGGAGTTCCAGTTACTCCATAACCTTGCCAGTGCTTGATTTTAATAGTCTTATTTTAGCCTTTCTGCTAGATATATAGTAGTATCACATTGTGATTTTTTTATATGTTTAAGTGCCTTTGGTCTTAATGTTCATACCTGTTGAACCAGTAATTTCATTTTTAGAGTATTTTCCTAAGAGTATAATCTGAAATCCAGAAAAAAATTTATATAGGCAATATATGAACGGGGACCCCCCCAAAAATGGAATTGTTTTTTGGAAAGCGGACCCCTTGTAGTACAGGCTTCCCCCCAGGTAAGTGTTCTAGGAGCCCATCAGCAACAGTGTACCAGCGAGTGTTATTGTAAGAGGCTGCAGTGAATTTTTTTTTGAGATTGTTTTAACACATTTGCCCATTTCTTGATGGGTGATTTACAAGCACACCTGCCTATACCGTGTTGAGTGTTCAGCAGTTTTGGACCAAAAATGTCATGACCCCTGTGCACCACCCTCCCTATTCACCTAATCTTGCCCGGAGAGACATTTTTTTTCCCCTGTGCATGTAAAAAGTCCTCCAAGAGAACATTTTGCCAATGTGGAAGAGGTGAAACAAAACCAGCAGAAGCACTACAAGGCATCCAAATTGATGAGTTCAAAAACTTTTGAGCAGTGAAAAAAGCATCTCGATAGGTGTATTGTATCAAACACAGAGTGTTTTGAAGGTGACTGAAGTTTAAACATGTAAGAATAATTATACAATTTTTTAGTAAATAAATTCTGAGTTTTTTTGGGTCTCTCGTTATGTGCTCTTTGCTGTATAACTTACAATAGCCAAATGTGAAAACCTAAATGTTAGATGTTAAGGAAGTGGTTACATATTTATGATATATTCATGTTGATAAAATGTTCAGCCATTCAAAATTAGACAAATTAGATTATTATAGTAAATGCAGGATACAAAATTGTACATATGGCATGGTGTAAACTATAGGAAAATACATATATTAAAATATACCACCAAGCCGGACTCGGTGGCTCAGCCTATAATCCTGCGCTTTGGGAGGCTGAGGTGAGTGGATTGCCTGAGCCCATGGGTTCAAGACCCGCCTGGGCAACTTGGCGAGACCTCATCTCTATACTAAATCAAATACTAGCCAGGCGTCGTAGCGCACACCTGTAGTTCCAGCTACTTGGAAGGCTGAGGCAGAAGCGGAGTCCAGCAGGTCGAGGCTGCAGTGGCCGGGAGCGGCCAGTGCACTCCAGTATGGGTGACAGAGTGAGACTCCAACTCAGAAAAATAAAATAAAATAAAATATACCACCAATACTTCAAATAAAGTATTTTATTGAAAATACTTTAAGGAAAGACACCAAAGTGTCTTTGGATGATTGGCACTGTGTGACTTTTTTCCATATGTTTATGTATTTTTTTCTAATGATCATGTGATCATTTTAGAATATCACAAAATATAAGTAAACTTTTAAAAGTATTCTTGATTTTATGACCCATAATACTTTTTCTCTACCTAATCTTTTCTGCGAAGTAAAGATTTGCTCTCTTGGTTTTCTTTAAATATTTGATTTCTGATATTGTTTTGACTCCCAAATTATAAGTTGTATGAAAAAGACACGTTGTTTTGTCTTCTGAAAATCTAATGTTCCAAAATCCAGTCTAGGACAGAAGATAAAATAGAGCGATTCAAGAAAGCAGTTGAGTACTATTCAGTTACAACCAAACTGTCTTCGCTTCCAGTGGGTACCTCCTTTCTAGGTAAGGCTTCCATATAACCCCAAGCTGCTCTGTTCGTAGGGGAAACTATGATTTTGTTGGTCCCTCAGGAACTCCAGGGCCAGACTGGAATTACTTGTTTGTGTTGAACCCTCCTAGAAGTCATTCCTATTTGGTAGACATTATCCTTTTGATTTCCATGTCATAAGAAAGGCGACATAAGAAGGCCTTGCTTTCTCAAATTTATAGATGAGGTATAATGTCATTTTCATTTACACTTCTGATGCCAACCCCTATTCTGGCCTGGTATATGTAAAGTGGCCTTGCCTTTGGGATCTGGCCTGAGTTTGAATTTCACCTCTGCTGCTTACCAGCTGTGCAACCTTGACAAGTCAGATTTGTATGAAATATGGCTTATGATACCTGCTTTATAGTATTCTTAGCAGATGAAATAATTTATGTAAGCTTCCTGACGTGGCACATAGTAGCTGTTCAATAAATTATAACTTATTTATTAATAATAATTTTTCAGGTGATATGGGGTAAAACTGTTATAACATGGTAGAATTATTAGAAGTGACTAAGGTATAACTCTCTTGGCTTCAGGCTTTCGGAATAATAGACTTGGAAATCCTCCCCTTCCACGAAATCAAATGGGCAACATTTCTGCTGGAAAGCCAATGGTAAGCATCCTTTAAGAGACCTGAGACCATTTGTTAGCATGAGACTCATGTTGCTTCCTGATTTTTATAACCTGAGTTAAGGAGTTAGGGTGCTTCAATATGATCAGATTGTATATACTGACATGATGTTCTCAACCCGAGGCTAGCAGACTATGTAAAAAAAGCATCCAAAATCAGTAGCCATTAGTCATTGTGAAGGTAAATTAGCTAATGTCAGAGCATAGTTCTAGGAGACCTCAACTGGTCCATTGTCCAACCTGTGGAGGATTCTGTTCATACATCATTGTTAGAATTATTTCTTATTATTCTCAGTAGGTACTTTGTAGCTCAACAATCCCTGCTACTGGCATCATCCACTATGTCACTCACAACTTCTAAGGGAACCATCTTGGAGCATGGCAAAATGTTAAATAGCTTTTCTGTCTCTTTTGTCCTTTAGTTTTCTCACCAAGTGCCCCAGAAAATGAAATATCCATCACCATTCCCAATGGGACCCAACTCATCTCTTCTCTTCCCCCCCCATGCTTTGGGGGAATCCCATGCTTTTTCTGAGGATCCCATGCTGCAGGACAGCCCCTTTGCCAATTGGGCTGTCTCTTATGACTCCTCTGCATCCCAGTTTCCCAATTACCTGACTTCTAAAGCCTCACCTCCTTTGGGACCAGACTCTTCCCACTCTTCTTCCTCTGATGGTGATGAGCCAAATGGAGCTAGCTCCAAGTAAGTATCTCAATAGACACAGGGAAACAGACTTCTGAGGCATCTGTATTCTTTTGCTTGTAACCTGAGTAGGGGGTGTGGGGAAGTATACATTCCTGGCTTTCCTCCATAGCTCTTTGCTCTTTGGAAAGCAAAGTAGGAAAACTCTCTATGCTTGCCCTCTTCAATGCTTATTTGGCTCTGTGCAGATGGTAATTAACACCCAGGCCGTGAATAAAAGACAGAATAGCAACTGGTTAGGGAAACTCTGGTATGGATGTGTTATGTATCATGGTCATTTCTTAATTTGTGAGGTGGGTAGACTGAATGCAAATGGAAATATTGAAACAGCTGAGTAGGCAGTTATATTGTTTAGTCAGAGTTTTGAGGACAAAAACAGTGGGATTTTGTTCTAGCTCACTTATTCTTAGATTATTCCTCCAATCAGATTATTTCTGGGAAACAGAGCTACTTTGAGGTTGCAGTTGTAATTATTTACTTAAAACATATGCAGACTCTAAACTTGGCCTCTTACAAGGTAAAGAATCCAGAGTGAGTCCCATGACTTTTTTTTTTTTAAGCCACATCACAGAAGCACTTCAGCAGCACCCTGATTGGGAAGATCCCAATGGTGACAGAGGGTCCTGGGTACAGCCTGTTGATGCTAGAGTTTCAGAAGCCAGCCTAGGTGATGGTGAGCCCCACATCCCATCCCTGCTGTCTATGTCTACGAGGAACCACATGGATATCACCATTCCACCCTTACCTCCAGTAGCTCCAGAAGTCTTGCGAGTTGCTGAGCACAGACACCGGAGGGGTCTTATGTACCCATATATCTACCATGTCCTCACTAAGGTGAGGCAGCACATTAGCACCTACTTCCCTGCTCTTAACATTGTACTTCATACTCCTTAGGATGGAAGCAGAGAAAATTCTGATCATTGATATCTGAAGGGAGATCAAAGGATACCAAATGTGCTGGGGCCCCTCATTGTATTAAGGGCCTCAGTTGAAACAAGACCAGCAGGAAATGGGACAGTGCAGTAAATGAGGCCCCTAGAAGAAAAGTGTAATTGTGATATTTTTGAAGCAGATAATGCACCAAGTTGGTGAACTCTGGTTCTAGGGATGGGCAGTCTAACAAAAGGCTTTATGCCCTGGTTTCTTATCTCTTCTTCTAATTCTACAGAATTCATCCCTTTACTATACAAACCCATCCCCCAGCAAAATGTCTGAAATGGACTTTTCTCATTAGTCAGCTATACTTCGTGATAGTTCAGGCTTTAAAAATGGAGTATAAGCCGGGCTTGGTGGCTCAGTCTATAATCCCGGCGCTTTGGGAGGCTGAGGTGAGTGGATTGCCTGAGCCCGCGGGTTCGAGACCCACCTGGGCAACTTGGTGAGACCTCATCTCTACAATAAATCAAAAAATTAGCCGGGCGTGGTAGTGCGTGCCTGTAGTTCCAGCTACTTGGAAGGCTGAGGCGGAAGGATTGCCGGAGTCCAGCAGGTCGAGGCTGCAGTGGCCGGGAGCAGCCACTGCACTCCAGTCTGGGCGACAGAGTAAGACTCCAACTCAAAAAAAAAATAAAATAAAATAATAAAAATGGAGTATAAGGCTGGTGCAGTGGCTCACATCTGTAATCCCACCACTTTAGGAGGCCAAGGCAAGACGATTGCTTGAGCCCAGGAGTTCAAGACCAGCCTGGGCAACATAGCAGACCTCATCTCTACAAAAAAAAATAATAATAAAACTTAGCTGGGCATGGTGGTGTATGCCTATAGTCCTAGCTACTCAGGAGACTGAGGCAGAAGAATCATCTGAGCCCAGGAGGTTGGGGCTGCAGTGAGTTGTGATGGTGCCACTGCACTCCAGCCTGGGTGACAGAATGAAAGGTCTCAAAAAAAAAAAAGGAATATGACTTAAAAGTTGGCTATGATCAACTGGGCTTGTTACAGCTTCTTTTTAACCTAAAACTCTGTCTAAATACAAATAGAAAATTTAGTGGTTAGGCTACACAGGATACAGTTTATTATTGGTCTTCTCAGCTCAGTTCTAACCTTGAAGTAACTCATTTTTTCCTTCTCCCTGGACCATTCTCCTGTTAGGGTGAAATTAAGATCCCCGTATGTATTGAGGATGAGTGTAACATGGAGCTGCCTCCAGCTGCTCTCCTGTTCCGGTCAGCTCGTCAATATGTATATGGCGTCCTTTTTAGTCTGGCAGAGACACAGCGGAAAATGGAGCGGCTGGCCATACGGCGGCGGCTGCCTGTGGAAGGTAAGTGCAATTCTAGCTTTGAAAATTTTGTCAACGCTTAACACAGAGCAAAAATGTCTGAGCAGGGGCATCATACTTTTTTGGCTATGGAGCAGTCTTTAACAAAATGTATCATTTACCACAATATATACGTGTATGGGAAATGCATTAACTTAAGCCCCAGTTCTGTACTATCAAGCATTCAGAGTGGCTACTACTTATAAGAATCACACTGGACTTTGGGAATGTAGAGGTATATCTAATACAGTCTCTCCTCCATGAGGTTTTTGTTTTGGGATTTGATCCTGTAGGTAGTTGGAGATATTGAGGTGTTTTAAACTGCAGAGTAAGCCGGGCTCGGTGGCTCAGCCTGTAATCCCGCGCCTTTGGGAGGCTGAGGTGAGTGGATTGCCTGAGCCCGAGGGTTCGAGACCCGCCTGGGCAGCGAGACCTCATCTCTAAATTAAAAAAAAAAAAAAAATCAGCTGGGCGTGGTAGCGCATGCCTGTAATTCCGGCTACTTGGAAGGCTGAGGCGGAAGGATCGCCGGAGCCCAGTAGGTCGAGGCTGTGGTGGCCGGGAGCGGCCACTGCACTCCAGTCTGGGTGACAGAGTGAGACTCCAACTCAAAATAAATAAATAAATAAATAAACTGCAGAGTGACACAGTCACATTAGTGTTTTGTTTTGTTTTGAGTTGGAGTCTTGCTCTGTTGCCCAGGCTGGAGTGCAGTGGCATGCTCATGGCCACCGCAGCCTCGACCTGCTGAGCTCAAGGAATCCTTCCACCTCAGTCTTCCAAGTAGCTGGAACTACAGGCACGTGCCACCATGCCCGGCTAATTTTTTGATTTATAGTAGACATGAGGTCTCGCCAAGTTGCCCAGGCTGGTCTTGACCCATGGGCTCAGGCAATCCTCTGACCTTGGCCTCCCAAAGTGCTGGGATTATAGGCAGGCGCCACTGCGCCCAGCAAGTTAGTGTATTCAAAAGAACACTCTAGATTTCTGCTTCTGAGAGAATGGAGTAGATTAGATGTATTTTTCCCCATTCCTCCTGCTAAGTACAACTAAAAGCTCAGGGCATTACATACAAAACAAACAAGACACTCTAGAAGGTAGAGAGAAAGCAGACTGCCTGAGAACCTTGGGACCCAAGGAATGACAGTAGTACAGTGGTGATTTGCCTGGGTTTTCTTTTTGCCTTACATATCCCAGATTAGGTGTTCAACAAGCTGACAGTTCAGAAATGTCAACAGCTGCAGACTGATAATGGCCCCCCAAAAGCCTGCTTTCTCTGGACAAAGAACCAAAAAGGAACAGCCTAGTAATACAGAAAATGTTTAGATAATAACCACTGTACTCCAGCCATACACCACAGAAAGACTGTTGTCCATCTCCACCAGCAAAGGCCAAGTGAAGAGCCTATACTCCTTACCAGGCTGTGATGAGATACCCCACCTGTTCTTGCTCGGGAGGTCTCAGAGAAGGTCAAGTGAGAAGTCAAGACATCCACTCTCATATCGCATAATGAGACAGTATCTCCCTTCACCCACCAGAGTGGTGTCAGAAAAGACCTGCTAATACACAATAATTAAATAAGATCCAGAGTTGTCTCTTAAAAACAATACCCATGTTGTCCATGTTTCAATTGAAAACCCCACATCATACCATTAACGAGAAAGATTGCAAACTCAGATCTTAAACTGACTGAGGAAAGGAAATGAACAGAAGTGGAAATGACAGAAATTTGAATTATCTGAAATGTATTTCAAAACATCCATCATAAAAATGCTTTAACAATTGTAAACATGCTTGAAACAAATTGAAAACAAAGTCTCAGCAAAGAAATAGAAGATATAGGCTAGGTGCAGTGACTCATATGTGTCATCCCAGTGCTTTGGGAGGCCAAGACATAAGGATCATTTGTGGCCAGGAGTTTGAGGTCACACCTAATTTTAATTTTTAAAAAATTAGCCAGATATGGTGGTGCATGCCTATAGTCCTAGCTGCTCAGGAAGCTGAGATGGGAGAATTGCTTGAGCCTGGGAATTCAAGGTTATAATGAGTTCCGATTCTGCCCCTGCACTTCAGCCTGGGTGATAGAGTAAGACTCTATCTCAGAGAAAAAAAAAGAAGATATAAAGAAGAACCAAATGGAAATTAAGAACTAAAAAATACTATAACCAAGATAAAATACTCAATAGATGGGTTAAATAGTGAATGAAGCCAGGCTCGGTGGCTCAGCCTGTAATCCCACGCTTTGGGAGGCTGAGATGAATGGATTGTCTGAGCCTGTGGGTTTGCGACCCACCTGGGCAACTTGGTGAGACCTCATCTCTACAATAAATCAAAAATCAGCCAGGCATGGTAGCATGTGCCTGTAATTCCAGCTACTTGGAAGGCTGAGGCGGAAGGATCTCCGGAGCCCAGCAGGTCGAGGCTGCGATGGCCGGGAGCGGCCACTGCACTCCCCTCTGGGCGACAGAGTGAGACTCCGACTCAAATAAATAAATAAATAAATAGTGAATGAAAACAACAGAAGAAGGAATCAGTGAACTTGAAGACAGCAATATCCAGTCTGAGCGACAGAGTGAGACTCCAACTCAAATAAATAAATAAATAAATAAATAAATAAATAAATAAATAAATAAATAAATAAATAAATAGTGAATGAAAACAACAGAAGAAGGAATCAGTGAAGACAGAGCAATATAAATTACCCAGACTGCATAAACAGAAAACAGACTGCAAAAGACAAAAACAAGAATGAAGAGGGACTATTAAGAAAAGACCTAATATTTTGAGTCATCAGAATGTCTCAGGAAAGGAGAAAGAGGATAGAGCTACAAAGTAGTCTAAGAAATAATGGCTGAAATATCCCAAGTTTGGCAAAAATATAAACCTACAGATTAAATAAGCTGAGTAAATTAGAAACATTATACATTCAAGAAACCCATGCCTAAATATGTCATGACCAAACTTTTGAAAGGTAAAGTCAAAAATTATTGAAAGCAGCCAGACAGAAATTATTCTTTACCAACAGGGGAATAATAATACAAAGAACAGCTGATCTCTCATCAAAACCAATGGAGTTCAGAAGGAAGTAGCAGAACATTTTCAAGTGCTGAAAGAAAAGAATCGTCAACTCAAAATTCTGTATCAAACAAAAAATATCCTCTAGTAATAAAGGGGAAATCATGATATTTTCAGATGAAGGAAAACCAGGATAATTTTTCACAAGTAGACCCACCCTAAAATGATGGCTAAAGATAGTTCTTTACATAGAAAGGAATTGATAAAAGTAGAACCTCAGAACATCGGGAAGGAAGAAAAAACAATGGAAAGAACAAAAGTATGAGACCAAGCACGGTGGCTCATGTCTGTAATCTCAGCACTTTGGGAGGCCAAGACGAAAGATCAATTGAGCCCAGGAGTTCAAGATCAACTTAGGCAACATTGAGACCTTGTCTATACAAAAAATTAAAAGCTGACCACGGTGGCACACATCTGTAGTCCAACTACTCGGGAGGCTGAGGCAGTAGCCTGAAGCTGTGGTGAGCCATGATTGTGCCATTGTACTCAGCTTGGGCAACAGAGTGAGATGACAACTCCAAAAAAAAAGAACAAAAGTATGGATATATGCAGTAGACTTGCCTACTTAACTTGAGTTTTATTTCCCTCCCCTCCCCCCAGAGTTTTCTAAATTGTATTTCACATTGAAGAAAAAATTATAACACTCTTCAGTGTTGTTCTCTATGTAGTGAAAAAATATATATATTTTTGATGGGCGTAGTTTTCTTTTTCTTTATTTGTCTACATTCAGCTGAATTCAAATGTACTGCCTGAATGATCCAGACATACAAAAGCCCCCCAGTCATCCCCACTGGTTTTTAAAATAAAATCGTCACTTATAAAACTGAAACACTAAAGCATTAAAATACAGAAAGCTCGTTTAACTCACTTCACAAAAACATTAATAGATGACGTATCCCTTCCATAACTATTTGAGGACAAAATGAGAAAACACTAACACCAATTGTAAATAGACAGAGGATACTGAACTGCAGGAATTCAAAACTCTACCTAGACAAAGTGGTAATGGCAACTAACAAACCACTGAAGAAACGGAGTCCCAACACAGCTAAATAGGGGTCACAGGACCAGCCACCGAGTGACTCACAGTACTGCACAACACAGCAACGTGGACGGGCAGGGGCGGAGCCTGCAGGCCGGCTGACATGTTAACTGTGATACATAAAACTGAATCTTCCAATGGAGAGTAAGTGCAGAAGGTACTAAGCTGGCCCAGCGGGCTTATCTGTACTGGTCGTTCATGCTTGGGCTTGCCCCATGGGGGCCCAGAGCTGCCGTACTGGCTCTGACTGTAGGACTGCTGCTGTCCCTGGTGGGACAGGTAGCTTGAGCCATAGCAGGGCTTTTGCTGGCCCCCATGCAGGTGCTTCTTCCCAGCATGTTTTGGGGGCACCGATGAGTTGTAGTTGTCACCTTGGTAGTAGGAACCATAGCCAGAGGGGCTATCACCACCCCTGCTGCCGCCACCACTGGCATTCCCAGAATGCCCTCCATTGCTGTAGAACTACTGTCACTGAATTGCCTCCATTCTGGTAGCTTCCATACCCAGCCGGCATTCATGTTGTCTCCGTGATTGACACTATCAAATCCTTGTCCTCATCCTGGCCCTCGCCCGCGAATATTGCCTCCTCTTCCCCACCCTCGCGGGGGGCATTGTGCATGGGGCCTCCCATGCCAAAGCCAGGGTTATGTGGCTTGGCGGCAAAATTGGGCCTGCCTCTGACAGGCACTGGGGTCCTCTTCTTCTTGTTAGCATCAAGGGTGAGAGGGGCATCAGGGAAGAGCTTCTTTAGGGCTGCAAGGGCAGCGTATGCCTTTGCCACCTTCCTGTTGGAACCAGCACCTTGGAACTTCTGTCCATCTTCCTGCACTTCCCCTATGAAGTGCTTCTCATGGCTGCTGCTAGTCTCAGAGATGAGTTCATACTTGAGGCTGCCTCTTCTCCTTGAGCTCCATGTCAGAGTTCTTGCCATACTTTGTCAGGATCGGCCTCTGCTTGTCAGTGGCATCCGAGAAGAAGGCAACACTGGGGGTTGATACAGCTTCCACCACAGGGGCAGGGACCACTGCCACTGGCTTCGCCTGTCTCATGGGCTGAGTCCTCTCCCTTGCTAGAGTTACTACCTTTGGTGCCTGTCAGCAAACCCATGTCCTATAACACCTTAACAGCCACATGCAGTTTGGAGGTCTTTTGGGGTGGACCAGAGGCCTTGAATGAATTGCCATCAACCTCCACAGACATGGTGAACATGGGGACATGGACAGGCCCAGTCTGGGACACCAGTTTGTACTGCAGCCCTGGCTTTAGCTGTTTCAATTGCATCAAGGTGTTCATGGCTTGAGGAGACTCTGCCTTCTCTTTCTTCTGAATCTTCTTCTTTTTGCTCGGAGACTTCTCCTCCTTGTCCTCCCCATAGGATGCTTCATGGGTGTGATGGTGTAAGTGATGTTGGGGGGGGATTTGAATGATGTCGACATGATTCTCGTTCTTTGGTTTCTTGGGCATCTTGGAAGGCAGAGAGTCCATGCCCAGGACTTTATGTAGCTGACCAAATGCAGCAAGTCGCAGCACGTGCTACACACTCTGTGTGATGTCTTTCCATTGCTGTCTGTCTAGATGCCCAATAGCATCAGTGGCTTCATTTTCACAAGGATCATAAATGCCAGAACCATCTGGCATCATGATGCTCGATGCCAGGCACTCCAGCACTCTGCACAGGGTCTCGCCAACACCCATGGGTCTGTTAGCCATGCCGATGGACTTCTCACACAGGAGCTCGAGAGGCCAGCCTCAGAGGAGACCCCAGGTGGGCACTCAGGTGCAGAGGTCCTTCAGGATTCAGATGACAATGACACATAACTTCAGCCCATTGGCTCCAGCCTGGAACCACTTGGCATGGCAGAGGGATACCATAGCAGCAACAAAGCATTTCTGCCTGTCCAGAACGTCTGGGGGTTCGTTGACTGATAGCTTTTCCCTGGCTAATACTTTCTCCATTTCTTCTCTGACAACAGGGGATGTCAGGTGGATGGTCAGGGATAATGGCAGCTCTTTTGTGTTTTTTATCACAATTGCAGCATCATCGACAGATTGCAGTATTTCATACTTGTCTTCTGTTACAGCAGCAAGCTGGTTGGCCAGGTTGTCAGCCACCTTGTGCAGGAGGGCAGTTGTGGGCTTCTCCTTATACAGCAGCGCCAAGTTCCCCTTGAGCAGGAGACCCTTTGCCACAAGATCCACCTGCATCACACCCCGCAGGGTTCTTGTCATGTGTTCCATCTTCTGTTCCCCAGCCCCTTCCTTGCCCTCATCCTCTGGGAATACATCCATGTTATCAGACTCTGCGTGCTCGCCACTGCCTTTCTCCTGCTCATCTATCCCAGTCTGACACAGCTTTGAGCACCTCCTTGGTGTGGGACACTATGTTCTGCATGGCCTCCAGTTCCTCTTGCATTGGATACATGGAAGAATGTTTTGCCATCATGTGGCAATCATCATTCACAAAAATTCGCATCATATGCATTTTTATTTCTTTTTCTGTAGTGTCTGGAAATCAAACTTTTGCTTATCTTTTCAAATCGTGACAGATTTCCTTGGTGTTATCAATACTTCAACTGTATCTGAGTCCAGAAAAGGGAGGCTTATCACCGAAATTGATGCTTCCTTGCTGATCCATCACATTGCCTAAGCAGCAGCTTGCAATCAATTAGGGAAATACTGAGATCATTTACCCTCCTCCAATTCAGAGGCTGAAGCAGAGGAAGGTATGCACATCACTGTACTCCCCAAATAATCCATCTAGGTGGAGGATGAATCAAGGATCTCAACCACTCAACTGTTTGAGGAAATAAAGGTAGAAAGGGGTTTTAAGAACCTACATTGGGGTCCCAATCTTGCAGGTTACAGTACACCCAAATATCGCATGAGATCCCCGTTTTGGGGAAGGATGCAAAGACTAAGCCATCTGGAAAACATCACATCAATGAAAACATCTGAACTGAAGAAGAATGCTTAAATCCTCCCCAGCCCAGATCCAGATCTGATGGAAGCCTGGCTGGCCACAGATTTGGGAACTCCAGGAACCCACAAAGACTTCCTCGGCAATCCATGTAGCGAAAGGGTTTCCGAGGAGGGGGTCCACCTCTCCACATCCTGGAAGGACAAAGGAGGCGATATTTCCCGCCTCAAGAACCCAGAACTCTCCTGAAACTCAGGGCAGGACCTGGACAAAGAGGAAGAGGGAGCCACCCCACTGCAATGCTCGGGGATGGGTGGGGATGTGTGCTTCAGGCATGTGCAGGCAAACCTGTGCTGCCGCCACAGACAAACCCTGGCCCGGGGAGGCAGCAGCCTGGGACCTGGTGTGTGCACACCCATATTTAAGACAACTATAAATGGAGGAGGATAAAGGGACATAACATAGGTCAGGTTTTTACACTTCACTTGAACTGGAAAATATCAATACCAGTAGACTGTGATAAGTTATGTATATATAATTTAATACCTAGAACATGCACTGAAAATAATATGTAAAGAGATGCATTCAAAAACACTATAAATAAACCAAAATACAATTTTGAAATTAGTTCAGGTAATCATAGGAAGAGAAGAACAAGAAAGCAGAGAAATGAGAAACAGAACTAACAGAAACAAAAATAAAATGATAGCCTTGTTCTCTAATATGTCAATATTTATATTAAAAGTAAGTGACTTGACTACATCAAATTAAAATGTAGAGATTGGCAGACTGAATAAAAAATATGACCCAACTATATGCTATTTACAAAAAAAAAATTCACTTCAAATATAAAAGACATAGGTAAGTTGAAAATAAAAGATGGAGGCTGGGCTCGGTGGCTCAGCCTGTAATCCCAGCACTTTGGGAGGCCAAGGTGAGTGGATTGCTTGAGCCCGCAGGTTCGAGACCCACCTGGGCAATTTGGCGAGACCTCATCTCTACAATAAATCAAAAATTAGCCGGGCATGGTAGCGCACGCCTGTAGTTCCAGCTACTTGGAAGGCTTGAGGCGGAAGGATCACTGGAGCCTAGCAGGTCAAGGCTGCAGTGGCCGGGAGTGGCCACTGCACTCCAGTCTGAGTGACAGAGTGAGACTCCAACTCAAAAAAAAAAAAAAAAAAAAAAAGAAAGAAAAGAAAAGAAAACATTGAAAAATTATACACTCTGCATTTATCTTTTTTTTTTTTTTAAGAGACAGGGTCTCACTGTATTGCCCATACTGGTCTCAAACTCCTGGCCTCAAGCAGTACTCCTATCTTGACCTCCTAAAGTGCTAGGATTACAGCCATGAACCACCACGCCCAGCCCAAACATTAAAAAAAAATTTTTTTTTTAGAGTTGGGGTCTCACTTTCTTGCCTAGGTTAGAGTACAGTGGTGTGATAACGGCTTACTACAGCCTCAAACTCCTGGGCTCAAGCAGTTCTCCTACCTCAGTCTCCCAAGTAGCTGGGACTACAGGTACATACCACCATGTCCAGCTAAGCTTTTTTATTTTTGTAGAGATGGGATCTCACTAGCATTGCCCAGGTTCATCTCAAATTCCTGGCCTGAAGCAATCCTTCTACTTCAACCTCCCAAGTCATTGGGATTACAAGCGTGAGCTACCATGTCTGGCTTACCATACAAACAATAATCAAAGGAAAGTAGCCATGGCTATATTAGTACCACATGAAGTATTAATGAAGAAAATTGCCAGGGATAGAGAGGGACATTATATAATTGTGAAAGGGTCAATCCACTAAGAAGACATAGCAGTCATAAATTTGTATTAGCAAACAACAGAGCCACACAATATATGATGTAATAACTGGTAGAACTAAAAGGATGAATAGACAAACCCACAATCATAGTTAAATACTTCAACTTCTTTCTCTATAATGAGTGGTACAGCTAGACTGAAAATAAGCAAGGTTGTAGAAGAAATCAACAACACCATCAGTGACCAGGATTTAATTGACTCTTAGGGAACATGGAACAAGAGCGCAATACACATTCTTTTCATGTACCCACAGAGCATATCCTTGGCCATAACATAAATCTCTATACATTTAAAAGAATTGAAATCATACAGAGTACATTTTTTCTAGTCAAACTAGAAAGCAATAGCAGAAAGAACAAGAAAATCTACAGATGCTTGGAATAGCAAAGTGCATCTAGTTTTTTTTTCTTTTTTTTTCTGGTTATTTATTTATTTATTTATTTATTGAAATGGGTCTCACTATATTGCCCAGACTGGCCTTGAACTCCTGGAAACCATGTCTGTATAACTTATACATCAAAGAGTATGTCTCAAGGGAGAGAAAAACATACATTAAATTAAGTGAAAATAAAAATACAACATATGAAATTTGTGAGCTGGAGCTAAATCATTGCCAAGAGGGAAATGTGTAGCACAAAAAGCTCACACAGAAAAGAAGTCTCTTAGCCAGGTGTGGTGGTGTACGCCTATAGTTCCAGCTACTAGGAAGGCTGTGCCACTGCACTCCAGCCTGGGCGACAGAGTACAACTCCAACTCAAAAAAAAAAAAAAAGAAAAGAAAAGAAGTCTCTAATCAACAATCTAAACTTTCAGCTCAAAAAGAGGGGAGGGGGGAGGAAACTAAACCCAAAGCAAACCAAAAGGAAAAAATAATAA
The DNA here is from genome assembly GCA_027257055.1 of Cephalopachus bancanus. Taxonomy (NCBI): domain Eukaryota; kingdom Metazoa; phylum Chordata; class Mammalia; order Primates; family Tarsiidae; genus Cephalopachus; species Cephalopachus bancanus. The sequence continues at coordinate 15,310 of JAPVLO010001358.1, read as the reverse complement.
AGAGCAGAAATCAATGAAAGTGAAAAAAAGGGGAAACAATAGAGGAAATCAATTAAGTAATAATCTTGTTCTTTGAAAAGAACAATAAAATTGACAGACTTCTAGTAAGACTATAAAGAAAAAAGAGAAAATGCACAAATTACTATTATCAAGAAAGAAATGGGATATCACCATAGAACCTGTTGATATCTAAAGAATTATGTGGGAATACTACACACATAAATTTGACAACTTAGATGAAATGGACCAATATTTCAATACACAAACTACTATGACTCACCCAATATGAAGCAGATAATTTGGATAGCCTTATAAGTATTAGTGAAATTTAATTTAAAACTTCCCTTAAGCCGGGCTCGGTGGCTCAGCCTGTAATCCCGTGCCTTTGGGAGGCTGCGGTGAGTGGATTGCCTGAACCCGCAGGTTCGAGACCTGCTTGGGCAGCGAGACCTCATCTCTACAATAAATCAAAAAATCAACCAGGCATGGTAGCACATGCCTGTAATTCCGGCTACTTGGAAGGCTGAGGTGGAGGGATCGCCGGAGCCCAGCAGGCGAGGCTGCGGTGGCCGGAAGCGGCCACTGCACTCCAGTCTGGGTGACAAAGTGAGACTCCAACTGAAAAAAAAAAAAAAACAAAAAACTTCCCCTAAAAGAAAGCTGACTCAGTTGGTTTCACTAGGGAATTCTACCAAATGTTTAGCAAAGATTAACTTTAATTCTACACAGTGTCTTCCAGAAAATAGAAGGTGAGAGAACACTTCCCAACTCATTCTATGAAGCCAGTATTAACCTGATTGTAAAACCAGATAAAGGCAGTACATTAAAAACAACACTTCAGCTGGGCGTGGTGGCTCATGCCTGTAATCCCAGCACTTTGGGAGGCAGAGGCAAGAGGATTACCTGAGTCCAGGGGCTTGAGACCAGTCTGCACAACTTGGTGAGACCTCGTTTCTATAGTTAAAAAAAAAATTAGAGTGTGACGGTGTGTGCCTGTGGTTCCAGCTACTTGGAAGACTGAGGTGGAAAGATCACCTGAGCCCAGCAGGTCAAGGCTGTGGTAGCCGAGAGCATGCCACTGTACTCCAGCCTGGGCAACAGAGTGAGACTCTTACTCAAAAAATGAATGAATGAATGAATAAATAAATACAACATGTCAGACCAGTATTCCTCAATATATATTATGGACCGAACGCTCACGTCTCCTTCGATTCATATGTTGAAAACTTAACTCCCAATATGATAGTATTAGGAGATAGAGTCTTTGGGAGGTAATTAAGTCATGAGGGTATTTATGAATGGGATTAGTGCCCTTAGAAAAGGCATTCCAGAGAGCTCTCTCTGCTCTCCACCATATGAGGATGCAACAAGAAAGCAACCATCTGCAAACCAGGAAGCAGGCCCTCACCAGATGTCTCTACCAGCACCTTGGTCTTGGACATCCTATCCTCCAAAACTGTGAGAAATAGATTTCTGTTGTTTATAAGCCTTCCGGTCTATGGTACTTTGTTATAGCAGCCCAAATTGACTAAGACAACATAGATGCAACAATTCTTAACAAAATATTAGCCAGCAGAATGTATAAAAATAATTATAGACTGGGTGCGGTGGTTCAAGCCTGTAATCCCAGCACTTTGGAAGGTCAAGGCAAGAGGATTGCCTGAGCTCAGGAGTTTGAGACAAGCCTGGGCAACTTGGCGAGATCTCATCTCTACAATAAATCAAAAAATAAGCCAGGTGTGGTAGCGCACGCCTGTAGTTCCATTTGCTTGGAAAACTCAGGTGGAAGGGTTGCCTGAGTCCAGCAGGTCAAGGCTGCAGTGGCCGTGAGCATGCCACTGCACTCCAGCCTGGGCAACAGAGTGAGACTCCAAGTCAAAAATATTAATAATAATGATTATACACTGTGGCCAAGGCCAAGTAGGGTTTATTCCATGGTGGCAAGGCTAATTCAATATCTGAAAAATCAATCAATAAACAAAAATTATATCATCATGTCAGTGGATACAGAAAAAGCATTTGACAAAATTCGACACTCATTCAATAATTAAAAAAAAAGAGAAAACTCTCAGAAAACTAAAAATATATTGAGGTGAAGTTCCCCAACTGGATAAAGAACACCCACAAAGAACCTACAGCTAACATAGAGTAATTCCTCGTGGTTTAGGTGGGAATTAGTTCCAGACTCCCACATACACCAAAATTCACACATACTCAAATCTGGGCAGTAGGCCCTGTGAAACCAGTGTATGAAAGGGGACCTCAAAAAGCCCCAGAATTTATTTATAATAAACTGTGTGTTTATTCTTGCATGTTTAAACTCAGGCACCTTCAAAGTACTCTCCATTTGATGCAATACACCTATTGAGACACTTTTCCCACTGCTTAAAACAGTTTTGAACTTGTCAATTTTGATGCCTTTTAGTGCTTCTGCCATTTTTTGTTTCACATCTTAAACATCAGCAATATGTTTCCCTTTGAGGACTTTTTTCCTGAGAGAAACAAAAAAATGTTGCTTGGGGCATGATCAGATGAGTAGGAAGGGTGGGGCTGAACAGTTAGCGTGGTGTGGGCAGGTGTGCTTGTAAATCACCCATCATGAAAGATTCTCAAAAAAAAATTCACTGAAGCTGAACACAGCCTCTCCCAACAATGCTAGCTGGCACACTGATACTGATGGGTTCCTAGAACACTTACAGTGGGGAAAGACTGTACTACAAGGGACCTGCCCTCCAAAAAGATAATTCAGCTTTTTGGGGGGGTCCCCTTGTATATGAAAAGTTGGTCCTCCGTAAATGTGGGTTTCGCATCCTGCAAATGCTGTATTTTCTATCTGCATTTGATTGAAAAAAATCAGTATGTAAGTGGACCCATATCATTCAAACTTGTCTTCAAGGATCGACTGGTTTTTTGTTTTTGTTTTTGTTTTTTTGAATTGGAGTCTCACTCTGTCACCCAGACTGGAGTGCAGTGGCCACTCCCTGCCACCGCAGCCTTAACCTGCTGGGCTCTGGCGATCCTTCCCCGCCAGCCTTCCCAGTAGCTGGAACTACCAGGGTGCGCTACCACGCCTGGCTAATTTTTTGATTTATTGTAGAGATGAGGTCTTGCCAAGTTGCCCAGGCAGGTCTCGAACCCGCAGGCTCAGGCAATCCACTCACCTCGGCCTCCCAAAGCACGGGATTATAGGCTGAGTCACTGAATCCGGCAAGGATTGCCTGTTCTTAATGGCAAAAGACTGAATGTTTTTCTCCTAAAATCAGGAACAAAGCTAAGATGTCCACTCTTTCTACTACTCTTCAACATAGTACTGGAAGTTTTGGCCAGAGTAGTAAGGCAAGAAAATGAAATAGAAGGCATAGAGGTCAGAAAGGAAGAAATAAAACTGTTTGTAATTGCAGATGACATGCAGTCTATGTAGAAAAATCACAAGAAATCTACAAAACTCCTGGAACTAATAAATGAGTTTATTAAGGTTGCAGGAGACAAAATAAACATAAAAATCATTTGTCTTTCTGTATACTAACAATGAATATATGAAACTGAGACAAAAAATGGAATACCATTTACAATTCTTCCAAAGAAATAGTTATAAATTTAACAAAAGGTGTTCAAATCTATATGTTGAAAATTATAAAATACTGATGAAAGAAATCAAAGAAGACCTAAATAAACGGAAAGACATACATGTTCATGATTGGAAGACTCAACATAGTAAAGATGTCAATTCTCCCTAAATTGATACACAGGTCTGGCACAATTCCTATTCTTTGTAGATTTAGACAATGTTATTTTAATATTTATATGGAAAGACAAAGGAATTAGATTAGCTAAAATGGTTTTGAAAAGAAAGAATGAATTGGAAGCAATCAATGAACCTGATTACAAGATTTTAAATGTAGCTACAGTAATTAAGACTGTGATGTTGGCAGAGGTATTGACATGTAGATCAATGGAAAACAGTAGGGCATTCAGAAATAGTCCCATGTGAGTACAGCCACCTAATTTTTGATGAAGCTGCAAAAGTACTTTGTTGGAAGGATAATATTTTTTGATGGTATTAGATCAACTGGATATTTATAAGCAAACAAGTACCACATACCTATAGTAGTATCTAAAATATATGAAGAACTCTCAAAACTGAACATTGCAAAAACAATCAATCAAATTAGAAAATTGGCAAAAGACATAAAAAGACATTTCACTGAAGAAGATACATACTTGGTAGATAAAGACATAAAAACATGTTCAAAATCATTAGCCATTAGAGAAATGCAAATTAAAACCACAATGAAGTATCACTATACAAGGAGGAACGAAAGGGGAAAAAAAAACAATTATTCTTTGGAGGATGGGTCCTTATAGTACAGTTTTCTTGCTGGGTAAGTGTTCTAAGAACCCATTGGCAACAGTGTACCAGCTAGCATTGTTGCAAAAAGCTGCATTTGACTTCATTGAATTTTGGGGGGAAGATTCTTTCAATGTGCTTGCTCATTTCATGATGGGTGATTTACGAGCACACCTGCCCATACCATGCTGAGTGTTCAGCAGTTTTTCACCAAAAATGACATGACCCCCCTCCCCTCCCTATTCACGAGATCTCATCCTGAGCAACTTTTGTTTTTTTTTGCTTTGGCAGATGAAAAAGGTCCTCAAAGAGACACATTTTCCCATTGTGGAAGAGGTAAAACAAAAAATGGCAGAAGCACTAAATGGCATTAAAATTGATTAGTTCAGCCAGGTGCAGTGGCTCACACCTGTAATCCCAGCACTTTGGGAGGCTGAGGTGAGAGGACTCCCTTGAGCCCAGGGGTTTGAGACCAGCCTGGGCAACTTGGCGAGACCTTGTCTCTACAAAAAAATAAATTAGCTGGGCGTGGTGGCACATACCTTTGGTTCCAGCTACTTAGAAGTCTGAGGCTGAGGTTGAGGCTGCAGTGGCCATGAGTGTACCACTGCACTCCTGCCTGGGCGAAAGAATGAGACTCCAACTCAAAAAAAAAAAAAAAAAAATTGATGAGTTCAAAAATGTTTTGAAGCCGGGCTTGGTGGCTCAGCCTGTAACCCCGCCCCTTTTGGGAGGCTGAGGTGAGTGGATTGCCTGAGCCCGGGGGTTCGAGACCCCCCTGGGCAGCGAGCCCTCATCTCTACAGAAAATCAAAAAAATCAGCCGGGCGGGGGTAGCACATGCCTGTAATTCTGGCTACTCAAAAGGCTGAGGCGGAAGGATCACCGGAGCCCAGCAGGTGGAGGCTGCGGTGGCCGGGAGCCCCCACTGCACTCCAGTCTGGGCGACAGAGTGAGACTCCAACTCAAAAAAAAAAACAAAACTGTTTTGAGCAGTGGAAAAAGTGGCTTGGTAGGTATATTGCATCAAACCAAGAGTACTTTGAAAGTAATTGAAATTTAGGCCAGGCATAGTGGCTCACACCTATAATCCCAGCACTTGAGGAGGCCAAGGTAAGAAGATTGCTTGAGCCCATGGGTTCGAGACCAACCTGGGTAACTTGGCGAGACCTCATCTCTACAATAAATCAAAAAAATAAGCCGGGCATGATGGTGCGTACCTATAGTTCCAGCTACTTGGAAGGCTGAGGCAGAAGGATCGCCTGAGGCCAGCAGGTCGAGGCTGCAGTGGCCGTGAGCAGCGTGCTACTGCACTCCAGCCTGGGCAACAGAATGAGACTCTGGCTCAAAAAGAAAGTAATTGAAATTTAAACATGCAAGAATAAATACACAATTTTTTATAAATAAATTCTGGATTTTTTGGGTCCCCTTCATGTATCTATCAAAATGGCTAAGATGAATAATAGTGATATAATCACATCCCAGAGAGGATGCAGAGAAACTGGATCATTCACATATTACTGTGGGAATGTAAAATAATATTGCCACTCTGGAAGATAATTTAATTTGTTTCTTTCAAAACTAAAAATAGACAACATACAACCCAGCACTTATTTCTTTTTTTTTTTTTGAGTTGGAGTCTTACTCTGTCACCCAGACTGGAGTGCAGTGGCCGCTCCCAGCCACCACAGCCTCGACCTGCTGGGCTCCGGCGATCCTTCCGCCTCAGCCTTCCCAGTAGCTGGAATTACAGGCATGCGCTACCACACCCCGGGTGATTTTTTTATTTATTGTAGAGATGAGGTCTCACTGCCCAGGCGGGTCTCGAACCCGCAGGCTCAGGCAATTCACTCACCTCAGCCTCCCCAAAAGGGGGGGATTACAGGCTGAGCCACTGAGCCCGGCTCAACCCAGCACTTATACTCTTGGGCATTTATATCAGAGAAATGAAGACTTTTTTCATGCAAGAACTTGTCCACAAAGCAGCTTTATCCTTAATAGGCATGTGCCACCATGCCCGTCTAATTTTTAAAAATTATTTTATAGCCAGGCTTTGTGGCTCAGCCTGTAATCCCGCGCCTTGGGGGGCTGAGATGAGTGGAATGCCTGAGCCCACGGGTTCGAGACCCACCTGGGCAACTTGGCGAGACCTCATCTCTACAATAAATCAAAAAAGAGGCCCGGGGGTGGTAGCGCGCGCCTGTAGTTCCAGCTACTTGGAAGGCTGAGGCAGAAGGATCGCCGGAGCCCAGCAGGTCGAGGCTGCGGTGGCCGGGAGCGGCCACTGCACTCCAGTCTGGGCGACTGAGTGAGATTCCAACTCAAAAAAAAAAAAAAAAAAAAAAATGAGTTTCAAAGTAATTAAGAACTATGACATTGGGCCTTGACTTTTTTTTTAATCTGCAAAATGAACATTATGTTTTGTGATAGTGTAGTCATAATAGTTCCCTCTCAGGATTTTTGTGAATAATAAGATTTTATATGTATATATATATATACACACACACACACATATATATAGTACTTAACATATATCATGTACTTAGTAAATACTATTCCTGCTGCTACTGCTGCTAACAATAAAAATTATAGTGACAAAAAATTAAAAGATGTTGAAATACATCAGATCTTGTCAATTGCAGCTAGCTGCAGAAATGCTCAGAGATCTCTAGAGTCTATTTTCCTCACTTTCTGTTTTCCAGTTCCTTCAGTGATCCTTAAAGAGTGGTCTGCCTATAAAGGAAAGTCACCTCAAACCCCTGAGCTGGTGTCTGCACTGACATTTCGGGAATGGACTTGCCCAAACCTCAAGAAGCTCTGGCTAGGAAAAGCAGTTGAGGACAAGAACAGAAGGATGCGGGCCTTCCTGGCCTGTATGAAGTCAGACACACCCAGTATGCTCAATCCAGCTAATGTCCCTACCCATCTGCTGCTTATGTGCTGTGTACTCCGGTAAGCCACGTGACGGGGAGTCACGACCAGTTCCTTTCTCTTACATTTTGGATATTTTTTTAAAACACGTGTTTTAATGGTATTTCAGGGTGAGGAGATTTTTATTTTATATTTGGCTTAGGCTTCAGAAATACTCAAAATGATTGTTAGGATAGTTTCCTCAGTTTATCACCCTTTGTCATCATCAGTCCATGCATGGTCCCTCTTTTATGTTCGGTTTTACTTTACTTTTTGTCCCTTTTAGTCCTTATTTCTAATCCAGTTTCCTTCTTTTTTCCACCCATAGTCATTCACTGTTGGGTATTTGATATATGTCTTTCCAAGCCATTTTTCACATATTTATTTAGATATATGTATCCATGCCCAGTCTATAGTATTTATATGGGTAGGATTTTTTTCCTTTTTTCACATGAAAGGTATTATGCTATATACAACTCATTCTGTTTCTTACTTTTTTTCTTTTTTTTAACTTTAAAATTTTTTTTTATTTTAAAATTGGGTACATTTCAGGGTTAGGTATACAAAAATTCACTGTGCAGGTACCCTTGTTGATGAGGTGTGCCCCCCTTCCCCTCTTACTTTTTTTCATGTAGTACTACTTTGAGATCTACCCACATTCATATATGGCTTATTTCTCTTGATTGCTGGGTTATGTTTCATCAAATACTAATATCACAATTTTTTATTTATTGATTGATAGATAGTTGTTTCCAGTTCTTTGGTATTTCAAACAGTACTGTAGGGAATATATTCGTAGATGTCTCTGTCTCTTTGTATTCCTGTGTCAGTTTATCTGAAGTACAAAGGGGGACCCAAAAAAACCAGAATTTATTTATTTTAAAAATTGTGTATTTATTCTTACATGTTTAAACTTCAGTCACTTGCAAAGTACTGTCCGTTTGATGCAATACATCTGTCGAGACACTTTTTCCACTGCTCAAAACAGCTTTTGAATTCATCCATTTTGATATCTTTTAGTGCTGCTACCGTTTTTTGTTCACCTCTTTCTCATCAGCAAAACGTTTCCCTTTGAGGACTTTTTTCATCCATGGAAACAACAAAAACAAGTCACTTGGGGTGAGATCTGGTGAATAGCGAGGATGGGGCATGGGGGGTCATGCAGTTATGCCGTTTTTTGGTGAAAAACTGCTGAACATTCAGCATGGTGTGGGCAGGTGTACTCGGAAATCAACCATCATGAAATAAGCAAACACATTGAAAGAATCTCCAAAAACAATTCACTGAAACCAAACATAGACTCTCACAACAATGCTAGCTGGTACACTGTTGCTGATGGGTTCCTACAACACTTACCTAGCAGGAGAAGTCCGTACTACAAGGGGGCCCACCTTCCAAAAAATAATTCTGTTTTTTTCATGTGTGTGTGTGTCCCCCATTGTATATACCCCGGAGTAGAATTCCTGGATCCTGTAAAATATGCATGTAGATTTTTCACTAAGTAGTACCAAATTGCTCTAGATTATAGCTGTACCAATTTATATTTCTATGAACAATACATAAATGTATTTTCTCATATTATTGCCAGTGCTAATATCATACAGCTTCTTAATTTTTGCCAATCCAGGCCAGGTGCAGTGGCTCACACCTGAAATCCCAGCACTTTGGGAGGCCAAGGCGAGAGGATTGCCGGAATCTAGGGGTTCAGAACCAGTCTGGGCAACTTGGTGAGACATTGTCTCACAATAAATTAAAAAATCAGCTAGGTGTAGTGACATGCACCTGTGGTTCCAGCTACTTGGAAGGCTGAGGTGGAAGGACCACCTGAGCCCAGCCGGTCGAGACTACGGTGGCCGTTTGCATGCCCACTGCACTCTAGTCTGGGCAACAGAGTAAGACTCCTACTCAAAAAAAAAAAAAATTTGCCAATCCAGTGGATTTCAAGTAGTATCTTTTATTTTAATTTACATTTCTTTGACTACAGAGGAGGTTTATTTTTATGCTTATTAACCATGTGGGTTTTCTCATTCTCTGAAATGCTTATTCATTTATCTTGCACATTTTCTGTTAGATTACTTGTCTTCTTGTTGATTACAGAAGTTCTTGTCAGATTGTCTATGTGTGTATACAGACACATATAGTAGATATCTTTTCTGTATTTGAATGTTTGTGTATGCATCTCTGTGTATAGCAAATATCTTTTCTAGTCAGTCACAATTTGTTTAAACTTTAACAGAAATACTTCATTTTAACAATATTTTGACAATATTTATTCATTTTAATAATATTTATGAATATTTAAGCTTATATTTTTATAGATTTATGTACAAGCATCCTCGTATTGCATGGATATATTGTGTAATGGTAACGTCTGGGTTTTTAGTATAGCCATCACCCCGGTAGTGTACATCGTGCCCATTAAATAAGCTATCATGCCTCACCTCCTCTACCCCCCTTCCCCCCTCCTACCCTTCCAACTCTCAGTTTTCTTTTATTCCACTCTCTATGTTCATGTGAACCCATTATTTAGCTCCCACTTATAAGTGAGAACACACAGTATTTGACTTTGTTTCTGAGTTGTTTCACTTAAGATAATGGCCTCTAATTCCATCCTTGTTGCTGCAAAGTATATCATTATTTTTTATGGCTGAGTAGGGTTCCATTTGTGTGTGTGTGTGTGTGTGTGTGTGTGTGTGTGTGTGTGTGTGTGTGTGTGTATGTTTTCTTTATCTAGTCATCCATTGATGAATACTTAGTTTAATTCCATATCTTTGCTATTGTGAATAGCGATAAACATACAGGTCAGGTATGTTTTTTATGTAATGGTTTATTTTCCTTTGGGTAGATACCCAGTAGTGGGATTGCTGGATCGAATGGTAGATCTATCTTTGGTTGTTTGAGAAATCTCCATACTGTTTTCCATAGAGATCATACTAATTTACATTCCCACCAACAGTATATGTGTCCCCTTTTCTCTATCTGTTATTTTTTTTTTTTTTATTTTTTATTTGTTTGAGTTGGAGTCTCACTCTGTCGCCCAGACCGGAGTGCGGTGGCCGCTTCCGGCCACCGCAGCCTCGACCTGCTGGGCTCCGGCGATCCTTCCGCCTCAGCCTTCCGAGTAGTCGGAATTACAGGCGCGCGCTACCACGCCCGGCTGATTTTTTGATTGATTGTAGAGATGAGGTCTCGCTGCCCAGGCGGGTCTTGAACCCGCGGGCTCAGGCAATCCACTCACCTCAGCCTCCCAAAGGCGCGGGATTACAGGCTGAGCCACCGAGCCCGGCTTATTTTTATTTTTTTAATAATAGCCATTCTGAGTGGTGTGAGATGGTATTTCATTGTGGTTTTAATTTACTTTTTTCTGGTGATTAGTGATATTGAACATTTTTCATATGCTTGTTGGCCATGAGTATGTCTTCTTTTGAAAAATGTCTATTCTTGTGCTTTGCTGCTTCTTTGTGGGTTTTTTTGCTTGTTTTGTTTTTGTTTCTGTTTTGTTTTGTTTTGGAGTCAGAGTCTCGCTGTCACCCAGGCTGTAGTGGCGTGCAGTGGCACACTTACGGCCACCGCAGCCTCCACCTGCTGGGCTCAGGCAATTTTTCTGCCTCAGCCTCTCAAGCAGCTGGAACTATAGGCACACGCCACCATGCCTGGCTACTTTTTAAATTTTATTGTAGAGACAAGGTCTCACCAAGTTGCCCAGGCTGGTCTTGAACCCTGGGCTCAGGCAATCCTCTTACCTCAGCTTCCCAAAGTGCTGGGATTACAGGCATGAGCCACTGCGCCCAGCTTGCCTGCTTCTTAATGGGGTTATTTGCTTTCTTGTTGTAGTTGTTGAGTTTAAGTTCTTTGTAGATTCTGGATATTAATCCTTTGTCAGATGCCTAGTTTGCAAATATTTTCTCCCATTCTGCAGGTTGTCTGTTGCCTTTTGATTATTGCTTTTGCGGTGCAGAAGATTTCTTAAGTCCCATTTGTCTATTTTTATTTTTGGTGCATTTGCTTTTGAGGTCTGAATCATGAATTTTTTGCCTAAGCCAATGTCCAGAAGAGTTCTTCCTAGATTTTCTTCTAGTTCTTTTTTGTTTGTTTTATTTGTTTTTTTAGTGTCTCACTCTGTCACCCAGGTTTGAGTGCAGTGGCATGATCACAACTACCACAGTCTCAACTTACTGGGCTCAGGCAATCCTTCTGCCACAGCCTTCCAAGTAGTTGGAACTACAGGTATGTGCCACCATGTCCAGCTAATATTTTGATTTATTGTAGAGATGAGGTCTTGCCATGTTGCTCAGGCTGGTCTCAAGTTTCTGGGCTGAGGTAATCCTCTGACTTCTGCCTCCCAAAGTGCTGGGATTACAGGAGTGAACCACTGCACCCAGCAGCAGGATTTTCAGAGTTTAAGGTCTTATATTTAAGACTCTAATCCATCTTGAGTTGATGTTTATATATGGTGAGAGATAGGGGTCCAATTTCATTCTTCTGCATATGCTGCTTTAATTTTCCCAGCACCATTCATTGAAAAGGTGTTTTTCCCCCAGTGTATGTTTTTGTTGATTTATAAAATTAATTCCTGACTGGGCTCAGTGGCTCAGCCTGTAATCCCAGTACTTTGGGAGGCCGAAGCGAGTGGATTGCCTGAACCCAGGGGTTCGAGACCAGCCCGGGCAACTTGGCAAGAACTCGTCTCTACAATAAATAAAAAATTATCCAGGCATGTTATTGCATGCCTGTAGTTCTGACTACTTGGAAGGCTAAGGTGGAAGGATCGCCAGAGTCCAGCAGGTTGACGCTGGGGTGGCTGTGAGCGTGCCACTGCACTCCAGCCTGGGTGACAGAGCAACACTCTAACTCAAAACAGAAAAAAAATTAATTCCTATGTATATATTGTGGTTATGGATGATATTCTATTTTCAAGTACACTTTCTCATTGGTTATTTGAAGTAAGTTTTTGTGCAAAGGGGAGGTTGAGCCCTACAAGTCACCAGAGTTGTAGAGCACTGAGCTTTGAAACCAGGCAGACCTTAGTTTGAATTCTGATTATAGCATCTGTTTTCTCACTATAAATGGTTATAATTTTTACTTCTTAGACCTGTTCGAACATTGAGATAATGCTTACAGAGGCCCTACCACATAACAGATGCTTAATATGTGTTACTTTTCTAATCGCCTTAACATTAAGATTGGTGACTTACAGAGTTTTTCCAATAACAATAATGGATAAGGACTTATTCTTTCTACTTCCTACATTGTTCATATTCCGAAATTGCACATTTTGTTTATTTTTTTCTAAAATATATAGTAATAGCTCATTTTTCTATTTATTTGGTTTTCTAGGTTATATGGAATATATCCAGGAACGTAAAACTAACTAAAAATAGCTTGTAAGCAGCTATAATAACTATCACAAAGATTATATTCTAATAGTCTAATAGATTCTATATACTTACCCTGAAGATAATCTCTTAGCCTCCTTCTTAACCTAATTATTTTTAATTTAGACATATTTCTCACAGTTTGGTCATCTGATTTTCCAGTGAACAACAGATCAGAATCAGCAAATCTTAAAGGAGGTAGGTGAGACAGGGAGTGGGAGCTACTCTTAGAACCAGCCCCAGTGACAGCAGTGGTGATAGCCTACTACCTAAATGCAGGGAAAAAGATAGCGAAATTGCTTTTCTAAAAGACTCTAAAAGGCAACATCTGGAGTCATTTAGTCTATGGTGAAATTGCCCTATATAAATCAGTAACCCAGTGTTTATAAAATCATTAAGAAGAGGTACTATAATAGTACATATACATACCTGGCAGTGTGCTAAGTCAGCCCTATGTGTACAGTGCTTCAAATCTTCATAACGGTGCTAGAGAGTAGGTATTATTTATCTCTACTTATAGATGAGGAAATAGACTAAAAGAGCAGTGACTTGAAAAGATTACATAACTAGTAAGAGATAGAGAGATTGAACCCATATCTCTCCAACTCCTAATGCCTGAATTTTTAAAAGAAGACAAAATGGTAGAAAAATGCAGTTTTAATTATTTGTATGAAATCAAATGGTTAGAAGTTTAAAATTAAAGTTTAAATGAAGATAAATTTATCCTAAATACTGCATTGCCTAGCAATATCAAGTAAACACTGGATAGGAACATGGAACAGTGTCCTAATTGAGTATTAGGAGTCTAAACTTCTCAATTTCTTCTGTTAACTATAGGTAAAAGATTCTTCTCATGAAAGTAAAGTAATGCTGGGGAAGTTGTGGCTAAAGCTTATATTGGTGAAGCTCTTGGATAGGTGGATAGATGTTCTAGAAAAATTGAGTCTTAGCCAGGCTTGGGTGGCTCAGTCTATAATCCCAGCACTTTGGGAGGCCAAGATGAGTAGATTGTCTGAACCCGTGGGTTCGAGAACAGCCCGGGCAACTTGACGAGACCTTGTCTCTACAATTAAAAAGAAAAAAGACAGAAAAGAAAAATTGAGTCTTGTAGGAAAAGCTGATATAGGTTGAGAAAGGCAAAAATCTTTGCACATATAATAGTCATCTCTGAGGAGAAAGGGATACTGAAGAACTCCATCAGGCTTCTGAATGTGGTGGGGCATGCACTAAGGCCTAGTCATTTCCAGTAAAATTTCATTCAAATCTCAATAGTAGAGTCTAGAGTTTAAAAAAAAAAGAAAGAAAATACTTGTACTAGAACCTAGAATTCAAAGAAAGTAAAAACAAAAACAAAGATAAAAAAAGCTGAATAATTTTGGAGATGGAACATGAAGTTAGACAAGATTCCTCCTTTTAGTTTATGGGTTTATGGGTAAAGTTAAAGAGTCTTTCCTGAGAAACAAATCTATCTACTTTCAGCTGTAATAGGGTATTTGGGGTTCTGTGTGCCATTCTCATATATAAAGAATAAAGATATGTAAGAGCAAGTGTTCATTCACTTGATAGAATAATTCTAAAGTTCATAAGGAAAAACAAATAAACAAAAATAGCTTAGAATTTTTTTTAAAAGGACAAATAGGAGGTGCCTTGGCCCTATTAAATACCAAAATATTCGAGACCCGCCTGGGCAACTTGGCGAGCCCTTATCTCTATAATAAATCAGAAATTAGCCGGGCGTGGTAGCGCACGTCTGTAGTTTCAGCTACTTGGAAGGCTGAGTTGGAAGCATCGCGGGAGCCCAGCAGGTCGAGGCTGCAGTGGCCGGGAGCGGCTACTGCACTCCAGTCTGGGCGACAGAGTGAGACTCCAAATAAAAAAAAAAAAAAAACAAACAAACCCAAAATGTATTATAACTCATGTTAAAATAATGTGACACTGATGTAAAAATTGTAAGATCATTGTTTTAGAGCAGATAACACTGAATAAGATTCTAGAAACATTAGAACTTGAAATATGCTAATGGATAATCACAAGTCAATGAGGAAGAGATGAATTCTTAAAATAATTATTGCTTAGAGAATTGGGTTAGTATTTGAAGAGAAAACATTTTTTTTTTTTTTTGAGTTGAAGTCTCACTCTTTCGCCCAGACTGGAGTGCAGTGGCCGCTCCCGGCCATCGCAGCCTCGACCTGCTGGGCTCCGGCGATTCTTCCGCCTCAGCCTTCCAAGTAGCTGGAACTACAGGCACGCGCTACCATGCCTGGCTGATTTTTGATTTATTGTAGAGATGAAGTCTTGCCAAGTTGCCCAGGTGGGTCACGAACAAAACATTCATTTAAAGCCATACCTCACATAAAGTCCAGATGGATTGATTACAGATATAAATGTAAAACAAAAAAGATAAAAGAATAAAAATTAAACAATACTTTAACCAACCTTGAGATAGAAAAGGAATTTTTTAAATGAAAACAAAGAAGCTTCAAGCGTGGGGTATTATGAAAAACAACAGCTGACCGGGGTCAGTGGCTCAGCCCGTAATCCCGCGCTTTGGGAGGCTGAGGTGAGTTAATTGCCTGAGCCCGAGGGTTCGAGACCTGCCCGGGCAACTTGGTGAGACCTCATCTCTACAATAAATAAAAAAACCAAATTAGCCGGGCGTGGTAGCGCACGCCTGTAGT